>JAPFBL010000912.1:0-10000 GCA_026182355.1 Hermatobates lingyangjiaoensis | reverse complement strand
TTACCTGCTCATGCATAAATATGTCACTTGGACAAATGATTTGTCATTCCAATGTATGAGCGTTTTCGGGTTTCATCTAGTGTATGAGTACCAATGCAACTATGGGGACTGTGAAACCCGAAAACGCTCATACATTGGAATGACTACTACTACACTCTCTAGAAGACTGACCATGCACTTGATATCCGGAGCCCCCAAAAAACACACAGAGCAAGTCCACCATACAAAGCTAACCAGAGAAGCGCTTGTCGAAGGAACCAGAATAATAAAAAAAGCACAGGACCAGCACAGACTCAAAATAACAGAAGCCATACTCATACAGAAAACGAAGCCATATATTAATATCCAGTTAGAAAATAGTGAGAAAATATTAAAACTATTTAAATCAACCCCAGGTCAAGTGGGACCTTTCCAGGTAGAGGCAACAAACTCCTAACCAGGTCACTCAACCCAAAGGATTTAGACAAACAACTTTAATCCCCCAACCTTCTCAACGAATTTTACTTTTCTTATATAAAGGAACAAATTATTTCAAAACTCATTTATGTCTTGATAATGGCTGAGGACAGCAGAAACATGGACTCATGTAACATGTCGACTATCGGAAGAATATTGTATACTGTGGATATAGTGACAAGAACTCTATTTAGAAAACTTGAAAAACTTAATAAGAAGCAAGTTTCAGCAAGATATGGTCAGATTTTTAACAATGTATGTTTACAGGAGGGACTGCTACCAAAATTTACAAATATATATATATATATATATATATATAATAAATATATATATACATAAAATTGTCACAATAACACGTGCTGTAAATATCTAAGTACATAACACACCACAAAAGATAAGGAGGTAATCACTCTGAGGCGTTTCAACTAACACGTCGTCAGAGTGTAAGTTAATACAAGTGGTAAACGAAAAGCGTCAAAGGGATTACCTCCTTATCTTTTCTTGAAAGTTACTTGAATAATTATATATATATATATATATATATCCACTTAAAATTCGAAAAAACGATCCAAACTGGACGCAAATCAGTTCAACTGATGAACTGATATATATATATATATATATATATATATATAATATAGGTGTGTTCTCTAATCGGGGTTCGGTCAATTTTCCAGGATAAAAAATCAAACTCTCGTTGCCAACGTTTCGGTTTTATTTAAAACCTTTTTCATAGGCCTACAAACAAAGATAATAAGAAATCACATATCAACATCAAACATATACACAATATGAAAATGGATTGTTACAACTCATGAATAATTACAAGCAGAAATATTTCAGAGATACATAAAACAATATTACTTACAGAAGTAAGAATTTTTTAACTAAGAAAATGAAATTTACATTATTTAAAGGAACAACAATGTTAGCCGGACAAAACCTTCGACTAGACTAATAAGATAACATTACAAATAACCTCAACACTGTTCACTCAAGGGAACTAAATAAATCAAATTTCACTAAACCTCAGCACAACACTCCAGAATAAATATTACTTAAATTAGTAATATCACTTCTATGATTAATCGAACTTAGATCCTTTTTAATATATAACATCTCAAGTGTCTTCCTTCTTTGCTCATCTTTTTCTTTTTCTATTATAGTTGTATCTTCAAAATCGAACGTGTGACCCTCGTTTATTGCATGCCCAGCTAAGGCTGTTGCGTTACTTTTATTTGTTCTTATGGAATAATTATGTTGGTACAACCTTTCTTTGAGAAAACGACTAGTTTCACCATAGTAACACTTGTCACAGTCTTTACATTTGATGGCATAAATGAGGTTACTTTGTAACTCCTTCGGTATTTTTTCTTTCAAATTTGAAAATAAAGATTTATTTTTTCTTTTATTATAAAATGCCAGTGTAACTTCAGGTACGTTTCGTTTGAACACTTTTCTAATTGATTGTGATAAGCCCTCAACATAAGGAAATTTGAAATACTTCCTATTTATAACTTCCAGTTCAGCATGATCTTCATTTGAATGTGCTGGTTGCTGTCTTAAATATCTTAACCAATATCGTTCAACTAAGTTCTTCGGATAACAATTTTTCTGTAACAATAATTTCACCCTTTTCTTATTTTCAAAATATATGTTTGATGTTGATATGTGATTTCTTATTATCCTTTGTTTGTAGGCCTATGAAAAAGGTTTTAAATAAAACCGAAACGTTGGCAACGAGAGTTTGATTTTTTATCCTGGAAAATTGACCGAACCCCGATTAGAGAACACACCTATTCTATCAAACGGTCGATATATTATTGAATCTGTTATTATATATATATATATATATATATATATATATATATATATAAATAATCAAAATATATACATATTTTGTTTTTTGTAATAAAACAGTAACCTCTGTTGTTATATATATATCACAAACTAATGTTACACATCAATTGCATCATCATCTGGAAATAGATATGAGTCGCTGTACACTATGACAGCTTATATAAAAGGAATCGTCATAGTTAAATACGAAACATGAATATAATTATTATTAACATGTACAAACATTAAATCAAACCCATCGCCAGTTAAAACAATTTTGAGATATATAGATTATAGCAATAGACAGAAGAATTCAACAAAAGGTAGGAAAGAGTAAAATGATTTCAAGAGATGTCAAAAGAATTGATAAAAGAAAAGGAATGGATAGAGATGAAGAAAGTGACGTGATGGAATTATCTGGGTTAGGAGGGATATGGTGGGAAAAAGTAGCAGAGACGGGACGTGACTGGGCAATGTGACACTTGGCAGGTGCCGATAGCGGACCTAGATATGGAGAGGAGGTGATAGGGGGGCTGGCGACACTCTGAATCTGAAACGGATATGGAATGTCTGTAGGAGAGGTCAAAACGATGACCTTATGAGTATATTAGACATAGATATGAAGAGGAGGAGATAGGGGGGCTGGCAACATTCTGAATCTGAAACGGATATGGAATGTCTGTAGGAGAGGTCAAAAATATGACCTTATGAGTATATTAGACATAGAAATGAAGAGGAGGTGATAGGGGGGCTGGCGACACTCTGAATCTGAAACGGATATGGAATGTCTGTAGGAGAGGTCAAAAATATGACCTTATGAGTATATTAGACATAGATATGAAGAGGAGGTGATAGGGGGGCTGGCGACACTCTGAATCTGAAACGGATATGGAATGTCTGTAGGAGAGGTCAAAAATATGACCTTATGAGTATATTAGACATAGATATGAAGAGGAGGTGATAGGGGGGCTGGCGACACTCTGAAAGTGAAACGGATATGGAATGTCTATAGGAGAGGTCAAAACGATGACCTTATGAGTATATTAGACATAGATATGGAGAGGAGGTGATAGGGGGGCTGGCAAAACTCTGAATCTGAAACGGATATGGAATGTCTGTAGGAGAGGTCAAAACGATGACCTTATGAGTATATTAGACATAGATATGGAGAGGAGGTGATAGGGGGGCTCGCGACACTCTGAATCTGAAACGGATATGAAATGTCTATAGGAGAGGTCAAAACGATGACCTTATGAGTATATTAGACATAGATATGGAGAGGAGGTGATAGGGGGTTTGGCAACACTCCGAATATGAAACGGATATGGAATGTCTGTAGGAGAGGTCAAAAATATGACCTTATGAGTATATTAGACACAGATATGGAGAGGAGATGATAGGGGGGCTGATGACACTCTGAATCTGAAACAGATATGGAATGTCTATGGAAGAGGTCAAAACGATGACCTTATGAGTATATTAGACCTAGATATAGTGAGGAGGCGATAGGGGGGCTGGCAAAACTCTGAATCTGAAACGGATATGGAATGTCTATAGAAGAGGTCAAAACAATGACCTTATGAGTATATTAGACACAGATATGGAGAGGAGGTGATAGGGGGGCTGGCGACACTCTGAATCTGAAACGGATATGGAATGTCTGTAGGAGAGGTCAAAACGATGACCTTATGAGTATATTAGACGTATATATGGAGAGGAGCTGATACGGAGGCTGGCGACTCTTTGGATGTGAAACGGATATGAAATGTCTATTGGAGAGGTCAAAACAATGACCTTATGAGTATATTAGACCTAGGTATGGAGAAGAGATGATAGGGGGTATGGCGACAATATGAATCTGAAACGGATATGAAATGTCTATAGGAGAGGTCAAAACGATGACCTTATGAGTATATTAGACATAGATATGGAGAGGAGGTGATAGGGGGGCTGGCGACATTTTGAATCTGAAACGGATATGGAATGTCTATAGGAGAGGTCAAAACGATGACCTTATGAGTATATTAGACATAGATATGGAGAGGAGGTGATAGGGGGGCTGGCGACAGTCTGAATCTGAAACGGATATGGAATGTCTATAGGAGAGGTCAAAACGATGTCCTTATGAGTATATTAGACATAGATATGGAGAGGAGGTGATAGGGGGGCTGACGACACTCTGAATCTGAAACGGATATGGAATGTCTATAGGAGAGGTCAAAACGATGACCTTATGAGTATATTAGACATAGATATGGAGAGGAGGTGATAGGGGGGCTGGCGACACTCTGAATCTGAAACGGATATGGAATGTCTATAGGAGAGGTCAAAACAATGACCTTATGAGTATATTAGACATAGATATGGAGAGGAGGTGATAGGGGGGCTGGCGACATTCTGAATCTGAAACGGATATGGAATGTCTATAGGAGAGGTCAAAACAATGACCTTATGAGTATATTAGACATAGATATGGAGAGGAGGTGATAGGGGGGCTGGCGACACTCTGAAAGTGAAACGGATATGGTATGTCTATAGAAGAGGTCAAAAATATGACCTTATGAGTATATTAGACATAGATATGGAGAGGAGGTGATAGGGGGGCTGAGCGACATCTGAATCTGAAACGGATATGGAATGTCTATAGGAGAGGTCAAAACGATGACCTTATGAGTATATTAGACATAGATATGGAGAGGAGGTGATAGGGGGGCTGCGACATCTGAATGACGGATATGTATGTCTATAAGAGGTCAAAAAATGACCTTATGAGTATATTAGAATAGATATGAGAGGAGGTGATAGGGGGCTGAGACTCTGAATCTGAACTAACGGATATGGAAATGTCTATAGGAGAGGTCAAAACAGATAGACCTTTAAATTGGTCCTGAAGGCTACATACAGTTCTATTAATCAAATGACTTGATCTCAACATAGTGGGGGGGGGGGGGGCTGGACTAATGGGACTAAGGCTAAGGGCAAACGTATAATGGGAGTTTGGAGGTGATATAATAAGTATATTACTGGAGAGGATGTGATAGGGGGGATGGAGGCACTCTGAATCTGAAACGGATATGAAATGTCTGTAGGAAAGGTCAAAACTATGACCTTATGAGTCCTAAAGGCTTACACTATTATCAAGTACTCATATTAGACATAGATATGGAGAGGAGGTGATAGGGGGGCTGGTGACACTCTGAATCTGAAACGGATATGAAATGTCTGTAGGAAAGGTCAAAACTATGTCCTTATTGGTCCTGAAGGCTTACACTATTATCAAGTACTCATATCAGACATAGATATGGAGAGGAGGTGATAGGGGTGCTGGAGGCATTCTGAATCTGAAACGGATATGAAATGTCTATAGGAGAGGTCAAAACGATGACCTTATTGGTCCTGAAGGCTTACACTATTATCAAGTACTCATATTAGACATAGATATGGAGAGGATGTGATAGGGGTGCTGGAGGCACTCTGAATCTGAAACGGATATGAAATGTCTATAGGAGAGGTCAAAACTATGACCTTATGAGTCCTAAAGGCTTACACTATTATCAAGTACTCATATTAGACATAGATATGGAGAGGAGGTGATAGGGGGGATGGAGGCACTCTGAATCTGAAACGGATATGAAATGTCTATAGGAGAGGTCAAAACTATGACCTTATGAGTCCTAAAGGCTTACACTATTATCAAATACTCATATTAGACATAGATATGGAGAGGAGGTGATAGGGGGGCTGGTGACACTCTGAATCTGAAACGGATATGAAATGTCTGTAGGAAAGGTCAAAACTATGTCCTTATTGCTCATGAGGGCTTCCACTATTGTCAAGTACTCATATTAGACATAGATATGGAGAGGAAGTGATAGGGGGGGCTGGTGACACTCTGAATCTGAAACGGATATGGAAATGTCTGTAGGAGAGGTCAAAACGATGACCTTATTGGTCCTGAAGGCTTAACTATTATCAAGTACTCATATAAGACATATATATGGCGAGGAGGTGATAGGGGGACTGGAGACACTCTGAAGTGAAACAGAAATGGAATATCTGCAGAGGGGTCAAAAACTATGACCTTATGAGTCAATAATTACGTGAATTAATCGAGGCCTAGAGTGATTATGGAACCCAGGACCTACCAGTTGAAAGAGGAGCACGTTCCACTAAACTAACCTAACCCCTAGGTTAGTTCTGTAGTTAACGAACTCGTCTCTTGACTTTTTAGTCTCTGGTTGAATCCCCACCTGGCCCTCCTCGATTTAATCACGCATGTGGTGAATAAATCTGAGTAAGTCGTCCCTCGGAGAAGACGTTATAGCCATCAGTCTCGAGACTGTACTATGTCAGGCTCCAACTATGTTGGAGACTCCAACCGTCGCTTCACAAGTGCGCTTGGTATCCCTATCTCAACTCTCCTGATGACGGTTCAACCGAAAATTAGAGACAGTAAGTGCGTTTGTTCCTTGGTTCTTTGTTTGTTATTTACTGTGAAATATCTATTGCCCTTTTTTTTCGTTTTCCTGTTTACGATATATATACGTATGTTTCTGTAAAGTGTAGGTACATAGTTAATAGAAAGGCAGACCTAAAGTTTCTAATTTTCGAGTCTGACAGTTGGGTCTCCAACCACCGCTTCGCCAAGTGCTATTGGTGTCCTTATATATCTTCTCTCCTGATGACGGTCAAGCCAAAAATCAGACACAGTAAGTGTTTTTTTCTATTTACTCTGTATCTATAATTTACTTTGAAACGTTTTTTGTCCATTGTGAATTGTTTTCTTAATAATAATGTTCAGTGCTTATAGTGCAGTTTATATATATATGTATATATACTCTTTTTCTTCTTCTCAGAATTTGTACAGGGTTTATATTTAGAATCACCTTTTCACCAACGTTTCATCTTTATTTTAAGACATCCTCATGGTCATAAACTAACAAAAACAATGGATATTTGTTGAAAATTCAAGAAGAGTAACACACAAAGTAAGGAAACACACTTACAGACCTAAATTTTCGGCTAATCCGTCTTCAGAAGAAAAGAGAAAGGGAGACCATGAACATTGTAGACGCAACGGCAAGTAACCAATATATATGTATATATATATGCTTTTACTGTGGATCCCTCTAATTGTATAAACCTTGAGAGATGAAAAGATTAAATGACTAAACGAGTTCTAGAAGTAACAAAGTGTTATAATGATGTAGGAAAGCAAGTCATCTAATGACAGCACTCTGTGATGTGGCAAACTATATATAAATGACCTGTTGCCCAAGCGATTTCATATAGTTTAATAAATCAAAAAAACAATTGCTCAAGAGCCATTCATTGGTGATTATTCCTTATTGAAGGTCGCCTATCTTGAAACTAATGGCCCAAACTGTATAAGTTAAAGGGATGCTTGTGTTTTGTGGGGTAGTGACTGTCTCTCTCGCTCTATATGAATATATAGAGCACGCGCAAGCCACTAGTGACACATAGACTGAAACATAAAAAATATTCACTTTCCAATATTTCGACCGTAATGGTGGTCGTAATATTAACCTTGTTTGATTTATTGGCATGTTCCTCAGTCTTTCGACCACACCATGCAATAAAGCAGACCAGGCTGATGGGTCGTAATATTAACGCCAGTGTTGATATTATTATTGAACGTAATATTGACAATTGACTGTCGTCCCTCTGTCAATTCACTTCTTCTCATGAGAACGACCGCCATTACGGTCAAAATATTGAAAAGTGAGTCTTTTTTATGTTTCTGTCTATGTGTCCAGTTTTTTTAAGGTTTAATTATTATATATATATTAATAAATTATATATATATATATAAATATATATAGTAAGGTAAGTGTAGTATAATATATATTATAATATATTATAGTTACAACTAATTATACATCTAAGATTACACCACAATAAACAAATATATATTAATTATTGTGGTGTTTAATTCATATATTATATCACGAGTTATTGTTGAGAATTAATTTATATATATATACTTTTTCGTTGGAAATACGATCCAAAAGGGACAAATATAGTTCAATATAGACAAAGAAATATATTGAAATCAAAAGAACACACTTACAGTCTCTAATTTTCGGTTTGAACTGTCTTCAGGAGAGATAAGAGAGGGAAACCAAGCGCACTGGTTCAGAGACGTCTCCACTGGTTTCCAACCGTCTCTGAACCAGTGCGCTTGGTTTCCCTCTCTTATCTCTCCTGAAGACGGTTCAAACCGAAAATTAGAGACTGTAAGTGTGTTCTTTTGATTTCTCTATGTTTCTTTGTCTATATTGAACTATATTTGTCCGTTTTGGATCGTATTTCCAACGAAAAGTGTATATATATATGTATATATATATATATATATATATGAATTAACCACAATAAACATATATATGTATATTAATTATTGTGATGTTTAATTCATATATTATATCAAGGTTATTTTAATTATTAATTTTATTTATATATATATATATATATATATATAATTAAAATTAAAAAAGCAGTGACACATAAACTGAAAACCAACAAAGACTCACTTTTCAATATTTCGACCGTAATGGCGGTCGCCTCAGGAGAAGAAGTAAATTGACGGAGGGACGACAGTCAACTGTATATATATATATATATATATATAATAGAATAAGCTAATGGTCTGAAATGGATAAAGTAAAAGGGGTTTTGCTTTGGGAGGGTGGTGGGAAAGGTAATAAAGCATCCTTAAAAGACCATTACTATGGTCTTTTAAAAAAAAAAAAAAAAAAAAATGCCAGTAAGTAGGTAAAAGACTTGAACTATATGGTCCTTGCTATATATATATATATGATTGCAGCTTGCTCCCTATTTATTGGAAATAACTATGCTTTTGTGTGATCTCCGCCTTTGTACCGTTTTATAATATTACTTCTCTCTCTCTCTCTCTCTCTCTCCTTTGTGTCTGTGCTTTGGGGTTTGTGTGAGTGAGTGGGAGGGAGTGAGAGTGGTCTTTGGCTGGGGGGGGGGGGGGGGGGTGTCGATTTGGCCTGATTTATCTTCAACACGATTTACTGACTATTCCCCCCCCCCTCCCCACCTCCCTCGCCTCCCACTCATTCCTACTCTTCTAATACCATCTCTCTCTCTCTCTCTCTCTCTCTCTCTCTCTCTTGCACTAGTGCTGATACTCAATCAGATCAAAAAAAAAAAAACCATCAAGTCTACCTACTCCTCTATCCTTTTTATTCACCAAAGGTAACAATTATCTGGAAGCTAATTTTTTTTTTCTTTTTTCAAGTGTTCCCCCACTCCACTTACCCCACCCACAGACACAAATTGTGGATTTGCCTTAAACCAAACATATGATTATACCATTCTTTTGAAAACCCATTACTCTACTACAACCTCCCACTCAACCATAAAGCACCAACAAACATTGGAAAATTAACATCAATTTCAAAAAAAAAAAAAAAAAAAAAACGGAAAAAAAAAACACTAGCAGTAGCATCATTACTTACTCTCTTCTAGCCTTGTTTTATCTACATTCTTCCACTATTCTCTAACTTTATTTTTCTATCGTTTTCTCGTTTTTTTCCTTCTTGCCCGATTCCTTTCCCCCCCACCCCTCCACCCACCTTTGATTCACCCTTCGTCCTCATTTCTTGTTATAATCTGTTATTCATGAGTTATCATTTTTTTTTCATTGTTCACGATCTGA
>JAPFBL010000911.1:0-57119 GCA_026182355.1 Hermatobates lingyangjiaoensis | reverse complement strand
ATTTGTCTTATAACGGGATTGACTCTTAACATTCTTATAACATTCTTTAAGTTGAAAGTTAAATATCAGTTTTGGTTATGTTATTTTTCATATTTATAGAAAGAAATCTCGTTTTCGATTTCAAGATTCTTTATTTTCTAAATAGTAAATTATTAAACACTTAAATACGTCTGCTTAAAACGTATGCTTATAATGTATAATAACTTATTATGATTATGTATTATTTATAAATTATTACGGATTTTAAAAGAATATACCTTGTCCCTATATATACTATGTATAAAATATACTTTTCTTTTTTATAAGAAGAACACAAATCCTCCCTCTAATTTGTATTCATAATTAAATATCTTTGAATATGTGATGTAATGCTGTACTTCATTCTAATTTTTACACAGTCATGTAATATTACCTCTAGAATTGTCCAGTCAGTTAATCTGGTAATACTTCAAATTACTGAGTATTTTTTCCAAATAAAACACTGCCCACAAATTACAAGTTTGGTAGTTCTCAGAATATTCAGAAATGTCTAAACTTTTTATTAAGTTCTATCTTTTTCTATCACATATTTCAGCGTTAATTTTCAAATTTCCTTGGAAGTCTTTCAGGAATGGGTTAAAACTGTAAACATTACCTGCTTCCCAGAATTGCACTTCCGTTTTTTTCTCCTTTACACAAAACTACCTTTAGTGTATTTTGAATGTTAATTTTTATTGTACTATCTTTATTTGTTTCCATTCTTTTATCAGTTTAAATTATTTCTTAACAAAATCCTTATTAAGTTATTTCGTTGATTTATTTGACAGATCATGCTTTTTAAAGACATTCTGTTTTGTTAAGCTTTTTGTTTTCCTTTCACCATGGTAACCTTTCGACATTGTAACCTGCTTTAGCATTTCATCAGTAGGTTGTTACATCTTGTCATTGATTGGTATCAAAATAAAAGTTTTCGTGCAAAACTTGTATTACACAAAACAAATAACCTGGAAAGGTTCATATTTTTCTTAATCAGAAGAAAACTTCTTGTATTTATTAAACTCCCTGAAAATCAATAATCATAATAATTAATGATTTGTATGTGATAGAATCATTATGGTAATTATGATGACATATTGATTGCTAGTTTAATGTTGTTCTCTTTCATGATTAATTTGTATAAATTGGAATAGGTGGCCAGTTAAGTCCAGTGGCAATGTGCTCATCTCTGAACTTGTGGATCCGGGGTTCAGTGCCTACTCTGGACCTCGATTTATTCACCATACATGCAGTATGATATAAAGAGTCCAAGCCATAGTGAGATATCAAACAGAGAACCGCACAATCGTGGTGCGTTTTTTCTTAAATGAATATTATTTTAGTACATGAATGCTTCGTGGGTGCTTTTTTTTCCAAATGAATGTATTTTAGTACAACCTAAAATATTTGATGCTATCTAAAAATAAATAATTTGATTTGGATTTTTCGAAACTGTTAATTTAAATAAAATATCTTATAAATAATGTGTATTTAGGTCAAGGTTTCTATGGAACTATCGATGAAATATGTTTATAGTTTTTTATCTGTGTATATAAAATACAAAGTTTGTCTGTCTGTCCGCTACAGAAATAAAACTGGAGACAATTAGATACAAAGAAATATATAGATCTTATATAACTTTAATCGGGGTAACTAACTACGGTATTTTGATTTTGATAGGAGTTCTTTTAAATAATCCTATCTTTTAATTAGTTCTTTAATTAATTAATCTTTAATGAGTTCTTTAAAATTCCTAAAAACTCTTTAAAACTACATCAAACAAGAAAAAAGGACCAGGAAACTACAACCATATAAGTAATATTGATATTGATATAGTTTCTCTTTGTAGGGTTATGTAACCTTCCTGCATATGTGTATTTGTTATGATGTAGCCAGATATAAGCATGGACCAGTAAATTAGTGTTTCTTCTAAATCAAGGTAATATTTTGAAAGGTTTTTGTTTTTTCCTCTGAATTTCTTTTAATTTTTGACTCTTTTTTTAATGGTTTTGTAATTTGCTGTGTTTATTACTGTCTGTTGTGGTTTGTTGCTGTTTTGAAAATGTGGTTTTTTTGTGTTCTGAATAATTAATAATACGCAATTAGGTTTAAACGACAAATGTCTGTTTTTTAAATAATAATATTATTAATCATAATAACACTAGGTATTTTATGATACTTTTGTGGTTCTCTGGGTACTATAATTGTTGTTTGTGTCGTTTGTTTTCTGTTGGATGGTGTCCGATGATGTATTTATTTTGCTTTACTTATGTCGTTTAATAAATTATTTTTTAGCCTGATCAGCTGATGATCAGGAGTTGTATGTTTTATGACCAAAATCCTCAATAACCCCTTATGTGAATTTGACATATAGTAATATCTATATGTTTAACTTAAGTTTTCTGTATCCGTTTTTTTATTGCACGCATTCTTAGTTTTCCGAATGTGGATCATTTCTTTTATAAGCCTCTTATTCTTATTACTTTCAAAGTCTATAATCTTAGTATCATCAAAGTTTAGTTATGATTATTGTTAATTCAATGTTGGGCTAAAGCACAAAGTGTTTTTTTAGATTTAATCCAAAAATCCTGACGAATTAATTAAATCCAAAAAAAATTGTGTGCTTTAGTCCATCATTCAATATTATATATATATATATTCATCATGCTGTTTGTTTCTTGACCACTCTTTATTCACAGATTTTGAGATTTTTTGCGGCTTTGGTCATAATATTTAAACCGCTTCTTTGCTTCTTTAGAAGCGTTTTTAATATCCTGACCAAGCCTCAAAAAATCTCAAAACCATATATATATATATATATATAAAATAAGGTATTGTTTTCTTGACCACAATTACTAATAAACTAATTAAAAGCAATATGATATATTTGATTCCTTGCAATAATTGTAATAATGTATACATAGGTCAAACCAAACAATATCTAAATGATAGATTAGCTTTATACAAATCAAATTTTAAAAATAAGAAATGTTTTATGCCTTAGTCTCTCACGCAATTTAAAATCAACGTTTCAGTTTGAAAATCCATCCATTTTAGATTATGAAATTTCATACAATAAAAGATTGATAAAAGAAATTATTCATATAAAAAATCCTAACAATACTTGCAATAAAAAAATCGATACTGATAATTTAAGTAGGATTTATAGTTCCATTATAAATAGTTAATGTTGCAATGTTATCTTATTTATATTACCATGGATTAATTGTAATATAAAAAACAGTGTTTTCAATAAATGCCGCCGGCTAGCAGCACATGCAATGACAGATAACGGTTTTGTTGGTTCGGTAATAGAAGCTAGCCTTGAGTAAGTAAGTTTTTTGAATTTGTAATGATGATTGTAAAGTAGATTGACAAATGTCCATTGTTTTTTGTTAGTTTATAGCCCTGAGGATGTCCTAAAAAAAAGACGAAACGTTGGCGAAAAGGTGATTACGTATATTAACCTCGACCAAACTCGAAGAAGAAGAAAAAGTGTTTATATATATATATACTTTTTCGTTGGAAATATGATCCAAAACGGGCAAATATAGTTCAATATTGAAAAAGAAACATAGAGAAATCAAAAGAACACACTTACAGTCTCTAATTTTCGGTTTGAACCGTCTCTGGAACTAGTGTGCTTGGTTTCCCTCTCTTATCACTCCTGAAGACGGTTCAAACCGAAAATTAGAGACTGTAAGTGTGTTCTTTTGATTTCCTTATGTTTTTTTTTCTATATATTGAACTATATATATATATATGTAAAATTTGGAAGCAGTCCTTCATTCAAGCGTATTTCATTGAATAACTTTTCATTTTAATTTATATTATTTTAAACTTAAATGGTAAATTTTAAAGGTTCGTATCAATAATACTATGAGATTAAGACGGACTAGATAAATTATCGAATCAGTGAAATAGGGTTAAGGTTTAGCAACGATAACCATATATATATATATATTTGAGTTTGACTTTGAGTTAGCTTCAGCTACTGGGACTACTTCTACCCGATGACGACGACTGTCGAAATATCGTTGTGAGTCTTTTGTGTGTTTCTTTATTTGTGTTTTCTCTTTCCTGTGTGAACTTATATATATATATAGACTCATATTGAGTTTCCTCAATTCCTGTTAGTTTAGTAGTAGTGCAGTTGAAATATGTTTTCGTGTAATAAAATTTTTTTTTTTTATTGTATTGTTTTTTAGAGTAAAACAAGACCAATCTATTTATCAATGAAGTCAATCTATTGTTAATTATAAACAGTAAAAGAAGGATTATAGGATCAATGGTATATGATTCTTATTCAAATAATGATTGATAAAATAAAGCAGATTATTTATATCATTCCTGGTATAAATTAATAATACCATGTTATGTAAGATATTGGAAAAAATATAGTGGTCTGCCACATGAGGGACTTTTGTAAGACTAAGGTGAGGGTATCATGCCTACAAGCAAGTAAGGGAGAACTGTGGATCAAGTTAAAAGAGATTACTCTATCGAGATAGAGTATCTCGAAAGGCCCATTCTCTCTACAACTTCAATTACAAGTAAGCGACCTTTCCGTTGATTCATTGTCTCAGAATAATATAACCTTATAGTGATCCAATCACGTTTACGTAGCAAAACAGTTCTTATTACAGTTCTCAAACCCCCTTCCAAGATCAATTCCATTATAACCTATCGGCTACTTAACATTTATCAAAACATACCTTTTATTTCATTAAAAATAATAATTGTAAAGGTTTCTTCGAGCTTATACTAGATATTGTGTTATTGTGTTTTAAAATAAGTTATTGCATAAGGAATCGGGATCTAGTACTGTATTTCAATGGTTTTGGTATTTCAATACTGTAATCAATGGTTTTGGCCATTGCTCTAAACCAGTGGTTCATAAGCTTTTTTCAGGGTTGCCAGATCACAGTGATCAAATAAACCCAAGTCGTGAAACATAATTGTCTTCTTGTACGGTATTTGTCTGTACGGTTTAATTGCTACCTACTAATGAGCTGCATCGAATTGATAATAGGGCATATTTAATTGCTGCAATTAAATTACAACTAAAATCAAAGTCATCATAATTAGATAGCATTACAATTCATTCTGAAATGAATGCGTGAAATGAAAATAAATATTTTGGGAGACTTTCTGGAATTTTGAAGGTTAACGGATTATCAACGGCCATTAGTGATGAGGGGTGGGGGGGGGGGGGGGGAATCTTCGTGTACACCTTTACTCATAGAGGACGTGAGTTTTAAGGCTCTGCAATATCAGATACTTAAATATCCCAAACCAAAATGAACTTAAGTAAACCAAAACTTCGGGCCAGTATTATAAAATGATATCCAGCTTTAATTTAGTTCCTTATCCGGCTCAGAGCTAAAAAAAAAAATTCCAAAATTATCCAATTATCCAAATGAAACCATCAAGGGATATTAATATTAGAAAGTATTTTAGAAAGGGTTATTTTTTCTCTCATTCAGAAATGAGCAAGCAATTCAAGAGTTATTTAATATTCTGGAAGAGATTCGAGAACCGGTGATACCTCGTGTTGAACAGGCTCTAAAGATCAAACTGTCAGTTGTAAAGATAAGCGTTTACACTAACAGTCAGATTTATTCCTCCTTAATTAAAATGTTATTTAGTTAAAAGTGATGAAGTTATTTCCGTCTGTTTGTGATTTTAGAATAAATAAATCATTTGAGAATATTGTTCAATAGTAGCTTTTATTTGGTTTAAGAGTCAGTGGTTCTTATTCTGCTCCGGTTACTAATCTTACGGATCTTACCATTGTAGTCATCACCAAAGATTTATGAATGCCCATTTCTACATACCAATGTAGACGTTTAACTTGCTTAATAAACTATTCATAATCAAAGATTATGAATACCCATTTCTACATACCAATGTAGAAGTTTAACTAGTTTAATAAACTATTCATCACCAAAGATGATGAATACCCATTTCTACATACCAATGTAGAAGTTTAACCAGTTTAATAAACTATTCATCACCAAAGATGATGAATATCCATTTCTACATACCAATGTAGAAGTTTAACCAGTTTAATAAACTATTCATCACCAAAGATGATGAATACCCATTTCTACATACCAATGTAGAAGTTTAACCAGTTTAATAAACTATTCATCACCAAAGATGATGAATACCCATTTCTACATACCAATGTAGACGTTGAACTAGTTTAATAAACCATTCATCACCAAAGATGATGAATACCCATTTCTACAAACCAATGTAGACGTTGAACTAGTTTAATAAACTATTCATCACCAAAGATTATGAATACCCATTTCTACATACCAATGTAGACGTTTAACTAGTTTAATAAACTATTCATCACCAAAGATTTATGAATACCCATTTCTACATACCAATGTAGACGTTGAACTAGTTTAATAAACTATTCATCACCAAAGATTTATGAATACCCATTTCTACATACCAATGTAGACGTTTAACTAGTTTAATAAACTATTCATCACCAAAGATTTATGAATACCCATTTCTACATACCAATGTAGACGTTTAACTAGTTTAATAAACTATTCATCACCAAAGATGATGAATACCCATTTCTACATACCAATGTAGAAGTTTAACTAGTTTAATAAACTATTCATCACCAATGATGATGAATACCCATTTCTACATACCAATGTAGACATTTAGCTATTTTAATGCATTATTTATCAAAAACAGAACTGTCACCGCCTAAGACAGATCATTTGCAGTAATTTCAACACGTGGCTATAATCCCTAATCCACTCCCGGCAACCCAATTTTAATTTCTGGTATTATTCATTATTCTAGCTAAATCTAATTATTTGAATCAATCAAAAGATCCTATATTCTTCATGAGGGAATATGAAAAATCTTCTTCTCACCATCCCTCAGAGACATCGTAAAGCCTTGCTCCACGTAGATGTACTATTTCAGTTCTCTTATGCATATTTACCCTAATCAAACTAAGTTGGACACAATTTAGCTACATTTTTGTTTGACATATATAACTTCAACTGCTTATATGAATCAGCAACAACTAATATTGGTGGCAAATGACAAATGAACATCTATTTACCTAATTTTTTTAGATTGGTAAATATATATCCTAACTACCTAACACGAGTAATGTTTTCTGTCTTGTTTAACATGAAACTCTTTTCATGATGTTTGAAAAACAAATATATTTCGTCATACCAACCATCCGTACTTTACCAACGACCATATTGAATGATCTAATTACAATTAGAACGCATAAGTTAAGCAACACTGCACATGGTTAGAACTTAGATGTTGTACCAATATTTGACATCCTTGTTAAAGTGGCTCGCCCATGAGTGCTGAATCATAAATGAGCCACATATATACACACCTTGTATTAGGAAATGTGAGGAAAAAATAACCCATATAGCATTTTAATATTTAGAATACTCGCATCTCCTGAATTTCGTTTTTTCTAAGCTTAACACCTCCATTGACGTAAATATTTGTAAATTATACTTAAATATCGTTTATTATGCTTAAATATGACGGAAAATTATAAAAAAATATTAAAGAATAACCGTACATGTATATGAATAAGGTAAATAATATTATTTATAACCCTTTACACCGTGTTTTAATGTTTAAAGTCAATAAATGATAGGACAGTATTCTAGTTTGTTAAGGCTTGCACAGGATAATAAAGCTAATTCGGTTTGTGTGAGATTACCGCCCGGTTTGTGAGTGTTTTGATCAGTCTGACAGGATGCTTGTGCGGGCTTTGTAAAAAGTTTGGTAACCCCCGGACCACCCGAGCGTCATTCAGATTGGTCCAATCAAAGCATAATAATCCTGCTGAGTTGGTTAATTATTTTTTTTACGATCTTGTAGGGCTTGACTAAGCTACTCCATATGTTATAATTAAAGATAAAAATTACTTGATGACCAATTTTCGATTTAACTAATTTGATCGAGCACTTTGGAGGCTGTTAGCAAGGGTGCTGGTAACCGGGTGTGTGTCGTGTGTCGAGATTTTGTATGCTTGGCTTGAGATGGCGTTAATAGCAGTAGTCGTTGATCGACCTGTATGTAAAAAAAAAAAAATAATACAGACTACATGTTATGTCGCTGGCATGGATGTTAGCCAAGTGCTCGGTTACATCTCGCTTGAGTGGGATATACCTCCTGAAGCCTGTCCCAGGTCCTGACCCTATCCACTTGGCACTCTTCAGGGCCTTTTGGGCCGCGGCACGAGTCGGTCCTCGTTATGGGTTCTCCTAGTCAAAGTTACAAAGCTAGCAGTATAAATGAAATTATTTTTCCACTAGGCAGAAATAGTACAGTTCTTGTACCGAACATTAGGAGGGTTTGCTGTACTGTAAAAACTGTCAGTATCGCGGTTTCGGTGATAAAGGCCCTAGGCTAGCTCAGTGATTAACGTACTCGCCTCTGTACTGGTAGGCCCGTGGTTCTATAACCCACCAAGCCCTCGATTTATTCACGTGGGAGGTAAATAAATTTGAGCACGTAGTCCCTTGGAGATGTTAGTCCCCAGCCTGTACGATGTCAGGTACTCGTTAAAGGTACCTACTCTAAATACTCTTCAGTTAGGCTAAACTTAGAACTCCCAATGTAGAAAAATAAGCAGGTAATGTGGCTTACCCTTTACTGAAATGGGTGTCAAATAATGAAAAAGCAAAAATTTCCTCTCCTAAAACATCGCTAAAAGGTGAAAGGCTTATAAATGTGGGCGTTGGAAACAAAAAAAAACTTAAGTGCTTGAATCTGGTATTGGTATTAGTGGCTACTGGTTCTAAACCCAATGTTGGGAACAAAAACATTTTTCTCTGGTTTTTAGATGTCTTTCACCTGTCTGTATGAGAAGTAATATATCATATGGAGAGCAGCAGGTATGAACTGGAGTACTACAAACCCTAGCAAGGAATCATCGACCACTTCTAGTAGGTGCTTTCCTAAAATACTGGAACTCACTTTCTGATGAGTGATGAATTCAGAGTTAATGAAATGTACCCCTTTGGAAGATAGTCCCTGTAAGTCTTAGAGTAGTTCTAAAACTGCAAAACGCCTCGGCATATACCACTATCTCTTGACCAATCACAGATGTGCTCATTGAACCCCCTACTCCTGCAGGCAAATTCTGATTGGTTGAATATAACCCCCTGTTGTCACCCACAACACACATTTCTAGCCCTTTGTGATTCGGTGCTTAAGCATATCTTAACTGTCGTTCTTTATCCTAGAACAGTGATTCCCAAAGTGTCTGCCGCGGCACACTAGTGTGCCGCCATTATCACCTTGGAGTGCCGCAAAAATATATATATTAATAAAGAAATAATATAATATATTTTTGCGTCCTGTGATTTACGAACTCACGTTTCTCACTAATATGGCAAGTGTGCATTTTCAATGATGAAATTTACAAGTATTTTAAAAGTTACTGCTAAGTTTAAGAATATATATAAAATGGCAGTTGTGTCGCCAAAATATTAGTTGTTTCTTAGTGTGCCGTCATTCTGAATAGTTTGAAAACTACTGCCCAAGAAGGATAGACTCACTGATTTTCTGTACTCGTGCATTTACGTATTACTAGCAGTTCGCTTCTTGTATGATTGCCTGCTTGACAACAACAGGTTGCTAGACCTGCAAGTAATAACCACTAAGCAAGAAAATGCTATTTCGTAGCATTTCTTGAAAACTGGTACTCATTTCATATGATTCCTGGTTAAAGACGCCCAAGAACTTGGTTCTTAACGGCTTCCGAACCCAATACCTGAGATAAGTCAGCTATTATTACTCAACCAGTGATATTTTGGAAGCTTAGCTATTTGTAGTGCCCTTAATTTTGTATATTCCACTTTAAATAGTGTTAATATTTGTACTTTTCCTAGTTCTACCTGTAATCATGAATATAAACATTCTTAACGTCTATACGTTTTTCGCGGTACACATAAGGTGACGAAATCATCAATGTAATGCCACATTAATCATTATTAAAAACGCATAAGCATGAATACTACTAGCAACTACTAGTAGCTAGTATCATTAGCATGATGCTAATAACTACTAGCATCACTACTTGTTATTAGATGTAAATATAACGGTTCCCATTGCTTGCTTTCACTCATGCGAGCCTCTTGATACGTCTGCAGCTATTCTTTTCATCCCTTCATAGCAATTTCTAATAATGATCCAGAGTGGAAGTGTTTCAAAGTGATCTGAAGAAGCATGATGTGAAGGTATTATTAAAGACAAGTGGTCTGATATCTGACGAGGCTATATTTCTTTTCTCGACTCTTTATGAAAGAGGCTCATTCTAGCACACCTGAAGCCGTTCTCTGACACTGAAAGGTCATCTTCTCAATTAGTGCCGGCTTTTCAGTTGCGGTAGTTCCACACAAGGCACCTTGACAACTGTCCTACTTTCGTGATCGCTTCCTCTCAACTATAACTTGATTATCAAGTTAAGAGAGATACCATTTATGACAAAACACTTTCTCTTCTTAGCCCAACATAGTTTCAAAGAGTTATTAGTTTAAATTGACAACATCTTAGTTTAAATTTAACCTTTAGTGTAACAATTCACGTTTTTTTACCCCTTTTCAAACAAAACTGAAGCTTTAAAAACGAGAGTTTGATTTTAACAAGAATTGGACACAGATTACCGATTTATTTGCAATGTCGTGTGAGAAAGTCAAAACCGTTTGATATATAAATATTGATAAAAGTATGGACCGTGGAATAGAAACAAAACTATAGTTTGTTTATCAGGACTCGGTCAGTTCTTCAGGTTCAGATTAAACTCTAATTCCCAATGTTTCGTATTTTATGAAAACCTTTTTCATAGGCAGAAGTATAAAATTTTAAAGCAGAAAAACTAAGTATTACATTAGAGATTATTTTACAAAGAAAAATAATATGTGGATTTAAACAACAACAGTCTAGTTTGAATGAACAAGTATCACGTGTAAAAATAATCTCTAACGTAATACTTAGTTTTTCTGCTTTAAAATTTTATACTTCTGCCTATGAAAAATGTTTTAAATAAAAACCAAAACTTTGGCAATGAGAGTTCAATTTAAACTTGAAGCACTGACTGAGTCCTGATAAAGTTTAGTTTTACATATATATATAACAAACACTTTTTCTTTTTCTCGGAGTTTGGTCAGGGTAAATATATGGAATCACCTTTTTGCCAACGTTTCGTCTTTATTTCAAGACATCCTCAGGGCTATAAACTAACAAAAAAACAATAAACAATGGACATTTGTCATTTCTACTTTAAAAACATCATAAACAAATTGAAAAAAGAACTTACTGAAGGCTGGGTTCTGTTACATTACAACAACCGTTAACTGTCATTACATGTGCTGTTCCAAGCGACATATTATTGAAACACTGTTTTTTTTAGTACAATCATATATATATACACATATATACACATATTATAATATATATCTATTATAATATGTATCCACCATAATATATATATATATAATACAATTATAATTATTATTATATAGTATAATTGTAATTGTTTGGCAATGCCAAACTCACTACATATATATATATATATATATATATATATGGTTCAAATTTGCAGCAGCTTCTGCACTCACTAGCTTTGCGCTGGTGGCCTCGATCCTTCGGGCGATTCTTCTTTCCTCTGGCTGCAGTTGCCATAACATCTCTCCTAGAGACATCGTTGATATTTTCCGAGCTTTCGACCATAGTCATCAATGAGGCTGGTTGCGAGGCAGTTACAAATAAAAAAGGGATTCTAATATATATATATAATATATGTCACACCCCATGGCAGCCGTTAATAATTCGTTGTCCGAAATTCCAGAAAGACCCCGAAGATATTTATTTTCATGTAATTACAACCAAGGATCTAATTTTAGACTGCTGTTATTAGTCCTAGACTTTCATCTTATTACAGTACTCGTATACAAATACAGTCATTATCAAAGAAAACCAACGATTTTTCAAAACAAAAACATATAATTGAAATCATAAAAAAATTGTTAAATTAAATTAACTGGCTACTCAAACAAATAGAATAAACTTTGAACCACATTAAAAGAATAGATTTGAAGAATTTAAAATACATTTTGTTTTAATTCTAAATATTATAGTTCAAAAATTCGTTTAAAAACAGGGTTCTTCACATAAAACATAATAATAATTACGACATTAAAAACTAACTTATTTTGGCATAACATTTCAGATTTTTTGTTATCTTTTTATTTTAATTTGTCTCTATTTTCTATTTTTATACCATTCCCCTTCCCTTGCTACGGTACTGTGTGTGTGTGTGTGTGTGCAGCTATAGTCAGACTGCCAACGACCAAAAAAAAAAAAAAAAAAAAACAAAAGTAATAACAGAAACAAAAACCATCTCAGGTTAAGCCGACTTTTTCAATATTTTCATCATCGCTTGTGTCCATTCATGTTCCTTTATATATGAATATAATCAATCAGAAGAAGTACGCATCAAGCACAAGATTAACTTAAATATTTTCAAATCCGTTATCAATAGAGAGAGGTATTTTATGGCTTCAAAGTTAAACCAAGTCTCGATTTATGGGAATTATAATAAAAAAAAAACAAAGACTTTACTTTGCAAAGCTATAAACTTGAACCAGAAATGGTTTTACTACTTGTCTTATCTAATGTCTTGGCGTTGCAGTCATTGGAATAAAAAAAGATTACTTTCTAATTTAACTCGTATTAACTTCTGGATTGCAACAATATACAAGTCAAACTTGATTTAAGTTCTTTAATATTAGGGTAAGTATTATGTATCCACACAAAAAAGTTTATTATAAAAAACTAACAACGCATTTCGAACACTTGATGTTCTTCTTCAGGTAAGATTTAAAAAAAATATATGCTTATCCATATACAACGCATTTCGAACACTTGATGTTCTTCTTCAGGTAAGATTTAAAAAAAATATATGCTTATCCATATATGCTTTATGAGCATACATATATCTATATATAAAAAACTTTAACACATAGGAAAGAACACAGAAAAACACTACAGAACCCACTTCAATATTTCGATATCCGTCGTCATCGGGATATTAATTAATTATTTATATATATATATATAAATTAATAATCAACAACAACTCTTTATATAATATATGAATTAAATACCACAAAAAACAATATATTTTAATAAAAATGCTCTAAGACCTTTCGTCACAACATCATCGGAGAGCTAAATGAAACAACCAAAAAAAAAAACCATAATAACAAGTTAACCTATTCCTTGGTTTTTTGTACCTTCGGAAAGGAGGAGAAATATTATTGGAAGTGCACTCATAAAGAACTTCTATGGAAATTTAATGAATAATAGTCCAGGACTTTATAAACTAGATGAAATATTATTTAAACAAATAAGTAAGCAGATCAAGACTCCTTCAATTTTAGGAACATTAAATTGAGACAGGGATGCCAGCAATCTTGAAGACTTCAATCAGCCAGGTTAACTTGTTATTATGTTTTTTTTTCTTTTTGGTTGTTTCATTTAGCTCTCTGATGATGTTGTGACGAAAGGCCTTAGAGAATTTTAATTAATTTATATTGTTTATTGTGGTATTTAATTTATATAACAAACACTTTTTCTTTTTCTCGGAGTTTGGTCAGGGTAAATATATGGAATCACCTTTTTGCCAACGTTTCGTCTTTATTTCAAGACATCCTCAGGGCTATAAATGAAGGCTGGGTTCTGTTACATTATAATGTAACAGAATGTAAGAATACGTATGTATTGTAACATATATGTAATGTAACAGAACAGAATACGTATAATTACAGTATGGTAATGTAACAGAACCCAGCCTTCATTTATAGCCCTGAGGATGTCTTGAAATAAAGACGAAACGTTGGCAAAAAGGTGATTCCATATATTTACCCTGACCAAACTCCGAGAAAAAGAAAAAGTGTTTGTTAATATTTTGTGGTCAAGAAAACAGTACCGTATTTAATTTATATATATACATATATATATATGCATACATGAGCTTTAGGAATATCGGAGTAAATTCATTAAAATTGAATACAATATCTGACACTATTGAGTGATAACATGGGAATAATATTAAAATGGCTTAATTAATCCTTAATTTTAAACAATATACAGAAACATGTTCTAACTTATAAATAAAATAGATTCTTAATTACCTGCTCTGCTCGTAACTAACCTAACGTTGTTAGTTTTTTATAATAAACTTTTTTTGTGTGGAGACATAATACCTTTCGTATTATAATATACTATTATAATATTATATAATATAGTATAAACAGTATACTATAATATCGTATACTATATAATACAGAATACTATAATATACCCAATATACCATATTACAATAGATTGCACAATTAATGAATTAAGTTTTTTAATGTGAGAAAAGGGAAAATCTCACCCACGTATTTATTTATTTATTATTTACTTTTGAAAATGTAAAAATCTTATCGTATTATTCATTTTAACATGTGATTTATAATAACTACCTTAATTTATAATATTTAAGATAACTTATCATGGCTAATATGATTATTGGCGGCATTTTAAAATAGCTTTCTGACATTTCAACTTATAATAGGAGGTCTTTATGAAGCTTCTGATAGGCTCAGAACTGACATCTTTAAGCATTCAGAAAAGGTTTTCAAAGTTGGTCAAAAACTCTTCATACTGACTCCATGTTCAGTTTGATAGATGATTTGAAAGTTAAGTTCCTGGTTATTTACTTCAAGGACTCCAGCCACCTGACTTCACATGACACCTTGATTTATATTTCGTTTTCTTCAAAGTCTACAACTGCAATTAAGTTATTTATAGAATGATTATGTTTGACCGCAAAGTATACTTGAGGTCGTATCCAAAGCAAATTACTTGAAATTATAAACTCATTAGAGTGATCGTTAGACTGTTCAGTTCATTGGAAGTTTACCTTATGACGAACACGAAATGATTGAAACGCGTAGAATAAAAAAGCTTCTTTGTGTGTGTGTGTGTGTGTGTGTGTGTGTGTGTGTGTGTGTGTGTGTGTGTGTGTGTGTGTGTGTGTGTGTGTGTGTGTGTGTGAGTGTGTGTGTGTGTGTGTGTGTGTGTGTGTGTGTGTGGGAGACTTTGCTTTATCTATTTACCCCAATATAAAATTATAAAGTTCTTAACAATTTCTTATTACCTTATACCAGCGTTCTTAAACTTTTTTACTTCAGGGCGCACCTATGAAACCAAACCAAAACTTTGGGGCGCACCTATGAAACCAAACCAAAACTTTGGGGCGCACCTATGAAACCAAAACAAAACTTTGGAGCGCACCTATGAAACCAAACCAAAACGTTGGGGCGCATCACTGATTTTAATATAGAAAATTTAGTCCTGTGATTTGATAACAGGAAAATGATTGGAAATTAAAATGTATAGTTTTTTTTAAGAAAAAGAAAGAAAGAGACAGAGAGAGACAGAGAGAGTGAGAGAGAGGGAGGGCTAGTAAAAATGATTTAAATCCCCGAGTAAAGGCACAGATGAAGTATTATCCATTCATGCTTAAAGATTAAAGAAATTTACCTTCCAGTTCAAAATATGAAGTAGCCGAGACTTGACTCAGACTTGAAAACCAAGACTTGGTGTTTTCTCAAATAAATTAAAATGGTGCAAAAACTAAAATATAAATCTGTTATATAAACTTAATCTTCCCTTATCTTGGGGCGCACCTGGCTACCTTCCAGGGCGCACCGTTTGAGAAGCACTGCCTTATACAAACCAATTAAAAAAGATACTTTTATAAACAAATATATAATTTATAACAAAAACAATGCAAAACGAATCATAATTTTGTCAATGTTTGAAAATGAGTCAATTTTTTTGTATTACGAAAATAGTATTTTTTTTGTCTGCTTTTTAAAAGAAATTTATAATTTTTTTCTTTATTAATGAAATTAAATTCATTCAATAAAGCTTAGTTTAACTGATAACCTTTTATCGAAAGTTAATCTGTTGTAAGGTGATATGATAAAAATAAGTGACAAAAATGCTAATGGTATGACGCCGATGCTTAATGCACTCGTATAATACATAGATAAATCATATATTTTCAGTTGACTGATTTAGTATTCTTAAAAGATTTTGGTTCTAGAGGTCTATATGTAAAAGTGATACTGTCTTTTTCCGAAAATGAGATATCCCCGAAAATAAGTCTTGCGTGATTTTCGGGATGTTTTGGACTATAAGTCCTCCCCTGAAAATAAGCCCTAGTTAAGATACTGTGAAAAATATAATTCGTTAAAAAAATTACTGTTGAATGTAGTAGGTATCTCTAGCTGTCGTAATATTTCAGAGAATTCTTTAAAAAAAAAAATATTCCAAGAAATTCCTTGTTTACCTCTAAAATCCGCTACTTAGCAAGGAGGCTACTTAGAAAAAAAATATTAATTTAACCACAGCTATATTGCAAGACATGAGAGATTCAGACCAATGATTCTACAAGAAATAGATTTGGAGGAAAATCAGAATTTGAAAGGAATTCAAAATGTTGATAATTTATGACGATGTTCCAGAAGATGACATGACTGTAATCGAATAAATTTAAATTTCTTTATAAAAATAACTATTAAACAAAAATATGTAAATCTACTTATGGTAATATATTTGAAGCCCTCCTCTGAGAATAAGCCCTAGCACGGATTTTGACCTACAAATAAAGTAAAACAGTGTCTTATTTTAGGAAAAAGACGATAGATAACCACTTTATTTTATGATTTTTTTTTTAATTCAACAGAAATAGGAATAACAATGTTTGTATAGATGCTTGATAAGGCTAGGTTGTTTTGAAAAAGGAAATCTCCTTGCCCTATTGAGATTTTGCTTAAAGAAAGTCTTTTTTGAGGAGAATACCAGACAATTGTTAGCAGGAGTTGGTGAAGAAGGAACAGTTGAGTCGTCATACTCCAGATAACTTCCAACATCTGCATCCATTAAGGCCTGTCCCACTGACCTACATTAAGTATTTAATACCTTCTCTTTAATGCCTTCAATCTTGCAGCTATTATCAAAGAAAACTTTTCTTTTTAATTACTTGTCAAAAAAAAATTATTATTTCTAGAAAAATACTTTTAAAATTAATTTTAATCTACATGTTTAAGACATCAAACTCTATATTCAAACGAAACAAACAATTTTGAAGTTTCAGACAAGAAATAATTTTCATGTAAAAGGATTATAATGAACTATTAACCGATGCATTATCGTATCACGTAAAGTTATTATAATATACTATTAACATATACATTATCGTATCACGTAAAGGTATTATAGACTATTAACATATACATTATCGTATCACGTAAAGGTATTATAGACTATTAACATATACATTATCGTATCACGTAAAGGTATTGTAGACTATTAACATATACATTATCGTATCACGTAAAGGTATTATAGACTATTAACATATACATTATCGTATCACGTAAAGGCATTATAGACCATTAACATATACATTATCGTATCACGTAAAGGTATTATAGACTATTAACATATACATTATCGTATCACGTAAAGGTATTATAATATACTATTAACATATACATTATCGTATCACGTAAATGTATTATAGACTATTAACATATACATTATCGTATCACGTAAAGGTATTATAATATATTATTAACATATACATTATCGTATCACGTAAAGGTATTATAATATACTATTAACATATACATTATCGTATCACGTAAAGGTATTATAATATACTATTAACATATACATTATCGTATCACGTAAATGTATTATAGACTATTAACATATACATTATCGTATCACGTAAAGGTATTATAGACTATTAACATATACATTATCGTATCACGTAAAGGTATTATAATATATTATTAACATATACATTATCGTATCACGTAAAGGTATTATAATATACTATTAACATATACATTATCGTATCACGTAAAGGTATTATAGACTATTAACATATACATTATCGTATCACGTAAAGGTATTATAGACTATTAACATATACACTATCGTATCACGTAAAGGTATTATAGACTATTAACATATACATTATCGTATCACGTAAAGGTATTATAGACTATTAACCAATGAAGTCCTACTGAGGTGCGATTATTGCCAGTTGGAAAACACTAGCCTGTTAAAAAAAGAAAATTGAAATCATTATTTTGTGATTTAAAATTACAAATTTATAAATTTCATTTTAACACTTTCTTATTATCGCCCCACCACTACTAACTATTTTCTATATTGTATTGTGCAAAAATCAAAAACAACAGGCAATGTGGAACTAACCGAGAGATGCCACATAGATTTTTAGAAGTTTCTTTGGCGTCATTCATCTGCTATTACATTTGGTGGTGATATATTTAAAGAAATTCTTTCAGATATGGTTGAATTTTGTCAAACAACAGATTCAATAACTTTTTAGATGTTTTTTTGTTTATGATTAAATTTATGTTAAAAAAAGTTCTTGTTTCCAATAAATTTATAATCTTTAATCCATTTTGTTTTATTAATATAATAATAAAATAGTATTCTGAAAATTAGCAGTGGTGGTTGATATCAGGAAGTATCTTCATTTATTTAATTTTATGTAAACAACTACCTGTCTTTAGGCAGATATTTACCACAAGAGAGTTTGTTGATATCTTGTGGAATGGATCAGCAAAGAAAGAAGGTATTTTTAAAAGAGAGGATTTACTAACATACTTATTATATTGAAAGCTTGTTAAATAGTAGTTTATTTTTATTTCTAATTATTAATTATTTATTTATTTCTAATTTATTTATTTCTAATTCTAACGTAGCGCAATCAGTTATTATGCGGTATATATGAAACAGTCTCTACATATAAAAAATTTAATCGTATAAACAACACGTTTCGAACAAGTAGTGTTCTTCTTCATGCACTAACTAAAAAAATACAATGTCATCAGAGAGTTATGTATAGTACAAAATAAAATAAAATAAGGAAGAGAGTGCGAACATAAGGGTGAGTGTCTGTTGTACAACTGACTGGGAATGGGATGGAAGTGGTAGGGTAGCTTTCTACCCTACAATTTTATTATTTAGTGAAAAATTATTTTTGAATTCTCCCAAAATTTGAGTCGCTTTACTAACTTATAAGTATTGTGGTCCGTTCTGTTGGCATTTCTCTAATGCTCCTATTGGAAGTTTACCTTATGATGAACACGAAGTGTTTGGAACGCGTAGTTTAAATAAAAAACTTTTTTTGTGAATGGAGACTTAGAATTATCGTTTTACCCCCCCTATGGTATGATTAAATACCATAGAATTACAGTTTGCTGTACTAATGAGGTAGTTTTGACTTGCCTTTGTGTCAAAGATAATAGACTCGTCTATGAGGAATAGACTCGTCTCTGAGGAATAGACTCGTCTATGAGGAATAGACTCGTCTATGAGGAATAGACTCGGCTCTGTGTTGAAATAAAGCACTGGGAGGTGTTGCGATTGGCAGAACTCAATGACTCCAGGACGGGCAAGGTTCAAGGTCAGGAAGGCCCGTTAGACACCCTTGACTGATTTTGATAATCACCGGCATGACAAGGGTCCTCACTCCTCGGGCTGTAAAACCTTAGATCTGACACTCCGCCGTTTACCTGGCGTTTTAGAAGCTGAAAACAAAACAGAACCAACTGCCAGCTCTAGATATCTGAGACCCTGATAATAGATGAAGAAGAGCTCTCATCACTTATTAAATTTATGAAATCGTTGCTTTTATAAAGGTTGGGTTCTTAATAGTATAATTAAGATTAAGATTAAGAATTAAGATTAAGAAAAGACGACAGGACGGACAGAACAGAGATGACTTAAAGTTTAAAAGACAAAAAACAGTTTAAACAAAATAAAATAAAAATAAAACTGTTATGTAGGAAATTTAGGAATATATATTGACACCATTGAGTTAAAATAGGTTTTTATATCCGTGATTTTGGAAGGTAAGGTTAGTCTCATTGATGATGCAGTCATTGCGAAACAGATCGGGCGACTTCACCAGCGATAGACGAGGTATGACGGTTGATAATAATAACTATAATTATCTTGATAAATATTGAAAATGTACATGTTTTTGAAGCAAGGCATCGTACTATTCTATTTTACGTTAACTTCTAGTTCAAAAAAAAAATGTGACTTTCCCGTCATCCATAATTCCTCCCAAACAATAGGGATTATCTACATTCAGGCCCATTTTGAGTAGAAATCAACTTGATCCATCAAAGATTCTGGACCATAGCGTGATAACAAACTTTACCAACATTCTCACCCATCCACCCACACACAGACATATCATCGAAAAAACTTTATAAAACGACTTTTGGGACCTCAAAACATGTAATTCCGTCGAAATTAATAGTAGAGTTAAGTCTGTCAAAGGTTTGCATACAAAATCAGTTATTAAAACTGAATCAATGTGATTGAATTGGAAGGTTGCAGCATTGGTTAAGCAGTGTAGATCAAATTTTTTTCACAATCATTATACTTTACTTGTAGTAAAGTAAAAATTCTGAACATATAGAAAGGTACTGTATTTCGACACCGTCGGCATCAGGAGAAGAAGTTATCTGCTAAACAAACCAAATCAGAAGAATTGAAAGCATTTGAGTCACAGCACACCCTGAAATGATGCCATCATGTAAAAAAAATATTATTGAAAATACGAATTACAAAAAATTTTAAAAATAGATTTTAGAGGTTATCGTGTGACTCCACTCAGGTGTTATTAGAAGTAGAATCTGTCAAAGGTTTGCATACAAAACATTTTAAAAAATCAATGATTATTATTAGATGGTTAACGAAAACTGTGACGTCTATCAGTGATTAGGAAAGTAGATCAAGATCTGTCAAAGGTTTGCATACTAAAATCAGTTATTAAAACTGAATCTAATTTGAAATGAATTCGAAGATTTGCGATTGGTTAAGCAGAAAACTCAGTGAACGCTATATCGCTGATTCTAAGCCGAAATATGTAGACAAATCAGATTAAAAGGTATCAGACTAATTGCAATCTCATCATTAGACGCAACAAATCTTAATTTGTTAACATTAATTACGACAGGTATTATTGTTGCGGTGAATGCAGTTATACCTCCACTCAAAGAACTCCCAAATAACAAACACTTGCTTTAACTAACCAAAGGAAAAATAAAGGAAGATTCTTATTAAAAATGGTCCACAATTAAATGTTATTACAGCTAAAAAAAAAACCGTACAAATAATATAAGTTCAGTGAGTCTTTCACTGTTGAGTCAAATACTGAAATAAGTCCCAATACTTAATGAATTTTGGAGATCTTTTAATATTCTGGATGCTATAGAAATAATAGCTGATTAATTGAACAGAAATAGCTGAGAAGACAATGAAAGGAGTTTGGCACAAAATGTGCTTAAATTAAAATCAGGATTTTGAGGGGTTTTGAAAAATCAGAAGATTTTTTTGTATTAAAAATGAAACAGAATTAATCATTGAAATTATCAGTACATTTGGAATTATGACAGATAATATTAATAATCTTTTAAAGTAGCGTGATCGAAAACTCAGAAATGAAGACTTCATTGAAACAAAAAAAAACTAGTTCGTGTTGAGGAAGAAGATTTCTCATGAATCAATGAATGTGAAACATCTGTTATCACTCTCAAACACGACTAGAAGAAGCGTTTGCAAAGGTAGAAGAAAATGCGTGCGATATTTTTGTTTCTGAAAAATCCAATTTAAAAGAAATAGAAGAAAAGTTTTAAATGAATCGAACAAATTAATTTATATGAAGAAATTGATATGAAGATGAAATGAAGAAAAAATATATTAACAAAAAAAACGAATAACTCTGACGAAATTATTCGTGAAGAAAAATGATATGCCACGTATTGTGTCAACTTCAAAGATGTCAGAAGGAGAGACAAGTGAAAGAAATTCGAATGGTGATTTTAATTATAATACTTTTTTTTATTTCTTTTATACATTAAGTTTATTTCTATATGTCATGAATTATTCATTTTGTTTGCCAATATAATTGTTTGATTGCCCATATTAAATGTTTACAAAACATTTCTCACATTATACTTTGTCAGTGAGAATTGAACTCCCGATTTTCCCATTACATCTATGCAAATTAAACTCCCATTTAGCGAAACTCCTGCACAATGAATGAACACTTATAGCTAATTAGTATTGTGATCTAAGTGACAGTGGTTTGAAAATTATCAGATATCAATCTTCACTTATTCCAATCGTTTGGTCTTTCAGAAGATATGATGTTATTTCAGCTTTTATTCTTGTAATTTAATAATAATTTTAGTTTGTAATGCTTGTGGTTACTTTTAGCGAATAAGATGTAGAACACAGATACAACCCAACAGATAATGGGGCCAGGCTAGCTCAGTGGTTACGTGCTCGCCTCTGAACTGATAGGACCGGGGTTCGATCCCCTCACCTGGCCCTCGATTTATTCATGCAGGAGGTGAATAAATCTGAGCGCGTCGTCCCTCGGAGAAGGACCGTCGGTCCCGAGCCTGTACGATGTCAGGTACTCGTTAAAGATCCCTACTCTTAAATACATTTGAGTTAGGCAAAATTTAGGACTCCCACTATAGAATCAATCATTGTGTGTTATCACAAAGAGCCAATGCTTGACCTACGTGTGTTCCCTTGTGGAACTGCCACTGCAACCTAACCTAACCTAACCCAATAGATACATCAATTACAGATATACAGCTTAATTTACATATATTACATCATACAAGCTTACATATATTGAGTTAATGATAAGATGAAAGGAAGAAAGCTTGAGGAAACAATATGAGAGGTGTATTTCAAACTTTTCAGGAATTAGTGAAAGTGATTTTTTCTTTTAAACGATTGATTCTAATTCCCCTTTTTCCAACTAGATCTATGTTTTTATTTATTAAGATATTTTTCACTAGGCTAATAAATGATTTCATAATAACTAATAGCCGGTTGGTTGAGCTTAGCAAAACCAACAGTAGTGGAGCCGAGCCGTTGAGTTGGCAGAGGTTTGAAGCCAGCTTGAGGTAAGCGTCGTGCTTGGCCAGTCGACCGTCTCCTTCAACCGCCCAGTCATTCTGCTTCCTTTAATTATATTCAAATGTTATTCAATCTGTTATGTCCCTCTTTTAAGTCATTGATGACTGGCAAATAATTAACTCAGGCTTATCCTTACTTCGTCCTTTAATGAGAACAAACAAATGTCATACTTTATTCCTTCCATAAATTTTCTTTATTACGAATAATTCGGAATTATCTTCAAAACTACCTATTTAAATGCAAGTGATCTACTTCAGTTCCTATTTAGTACACAATCGTATAGAATCCTTACTAAATTTTTGCTTTATACTATTATATTTTATAAACCAGAGGAAATATAATATTTTAAATGAAATGAAAAGGTCCTACGGACTTTATGTAACAATTATAACAAAAGTAAGAGAAAAATATTCACAGATCGCCTCCTAATTATTAATAACTTTTAAAAGTATTTTACAATGTCTAACAAATCATTGTGTTATCTCTATATATAAAGTTCGTGAGTTTGTTTGTTTGTTTGTTTGTTCACCCATTTTCCGTGGAGATAGAGACCTGAAATTATAATATATATTATTTATTACCTGAATAATGTTAAATAAAAGAAAATTATCACTATACTCCCAAAATTGGAGCCATGGTAGCAAGTGATTTACGTGCACGCCGATGACAATAATGCAAATAAATATATTATATATAAATGTAACAAAAAAAATTTTTTTTTTTAATTTAATATTTGCGTAATATAAACACTAGTAATAAAGTAAAGGCATAGAGCCAGGGTAACCCATTGGCTTGTGTGCTCGCCGATGACAGTAGCACAAATGTATTAAAAATAAATATAACAAATAAACAATAAACTATTACATTAGAGATTAAAAATGAATAATTTTAGAAACAAACATGAACACATTTGTCAGATAAAAAACGAATGTTCTAAGGTAATAAAGAGACATTCCTTTCATTAATGTTATTTTATGTTGGGTAAATAAATGGAATATTTCAATTTACAAGTTTCGTCTGTTTTAAATATATTTGATTGTATTTATAACTTGAATTAATGTTTATTGAAAAATAAATGCTTTTTTGTAATTTTAAATGATTTTTAGTTTGCTAAATAAACATACTGTGTATATATATTAAATCAAAAGAAAATTAGAAAACTATATCAAAAGATTTAACCATATAAGAATCTGTTTCCTTGCCTTAATAACGAGAAACAACAATTCAAATTATCCCTGCCAATCATGTTCAGTGAATTTATTTCAATAACTATTGTTATAATTTCTGAGTTAGCACAAAGGGTCACGGGTAGTCAAGTATGAATATAATACAGAGAACCTTGAAGTACTAAAATCAAACAACATTAGTTCCACATATAGATTATGCCAAGAAAGTTTGGAATTTTTGTTCTAACAGAAACCCTGAATGTAGTCAAGAGGGAATACCTAGTAACTCAAACAACAGGATTATTTAGAATCGTAGAAAATTATAAATATTCCTAAGTTCTGGAGAGATAGTCACGAAGCAGGTGCCAATCAGTTTCTCATCGGCGTTTCGTCAATATTTATAGACATTTTCAAGGCTATAATATATAAACAATATGTGTCAAAATAATATAGAATATAAAAATTGTAAACAGAATATAAATGATTGGTGTTTCCTTCGTGACCAACTCTCGACCATGCTTAAGAATATTTACTACACTATATGGTCAACAACAGTAAACTTATTTTAAAATGATATTTAGTTCATCTACAATCTACAGGAATCACACATCGCAAATTCAGAACGTTGTGGTTAATAAGCAATGGCTCACTGTAAACCTGTAAGAATGTTAAATGTTTAGTAACTTTATATCGGTGTTTCCCAAAGTGGGCGGTGCTTTGATATTTGGGGGGGGGGGGGGGGGCGCTAATGCAAAAAGGAGTGGGGTTTCTATTTCCATAAAATGAAAATTTCATGCAATATAATTTCTAAATTTAAGTGAAAATACCACATGTAAACTTCTAGGAAAAGGTTTCTTAAACTTATTTGTTTTGATAATTTATTTTTATGTCAAAAGTATATTCTCATCTAAGTTTTTTTTTGAGGTAAAATGGATAAACAAACAAAAGTCTCCACACAAATGAAGTTTTATTCAACAGCAACAACGCGTTTCGAACACTTTGTGTTAATCATCAGGAAGACACCAAGGATGTGGTTCTGACGGGTTGGTCCAGTGAAAACCCGTTTTTGGTCCGTAAGGTTTTCACTGGACCAAACTGTCAGCACCACATCCTTGGTGTCTTCCTGATGATGAACACAAAGTGTTCGAAACGCTTTGTTTGCTGTTGAATAAAACTTCATTTGTGTGGAGACTTTTGTTTGTTTATCCATTTTAGCTCAGAATGAGTAAATACCACACAATTACGGATTGCACAACTAATGATTTAAGTTTCTTTTATTGCGTATTAATTCTTTTGCATAAATATGCAATGAAACAATATATACATATGCGACAAAACATATACATATTTATATGTTCATAAAGAAGTTCTTTATGAACATATAAATAAATATTCGATTAGTCATTATATTAATTTAATTATTAAAGTGTTACTCATTTCGTTATTTCGTCTAAGATTGTGATTATTATTGATGAGTGTTGAGTATAGGTTTACGGACCCAAGGGGGCGGTCGCTCGAAAAAGTTTGGGAAACACTGCTTTATATAATGATTCTAAGTTTGTTAATAATTATAATTAATTTAACAAAATTAAATTGTAATTTTCTTATAACTTAGGGTATTTTTTAATGTATGTCTGATATATTTTTGGTACTAAGCAAGCGCATATGTTAGTATAGAATAAAAGACGTGGAAGCGTCAAGTTGAGCCAGTGTGGTGACCTTGTTATTGGAGCTGTCTTTTCACTGGTTTCAACAGCTGACGTGAAATGTTTCTATTCCCTAGTATCAGTTTCATTCCGTTTCCTTTATAAATATAACTACATCGGCAACAGTTTTAACACCTGCATCTATACAGGCTTTTAATCAGTAAATCCATCTTCACATTATATTGAATTACAACAAACGTATTTGCGGTTTGTGTTTTTAAAAATAACTTTTTTTAATATTCAAACGCGTTCTTAGTAATCACTCTAAAAATCAGACAGTTCCCACTAAGAGTTATCTATTAAATCCCAACTGTTCCCATAACAAAATTTCCTTCCAACCGTTGAAATGCATTTATATATATATATATATAAAACAAACACTTTTTCTTTTTCTCGGAGTTTGGTCAGGGTAAATATATGGAATCACCTTTTTGCCAACGTTTCGTCTTTATTTCAAGATATCCTCAGGGCTATAAATGAAGGCTGGGTTCTGTTACATTACAACAACCGTTAACTGGTTGTAATGTAACTGTTGTAATGTAACAGAACCCAGCCTTCATTTATAGCCCTGAGGATGTCTTGAAATAAAGACGAAACGTTGGCAAAAAGGTGATTCCATATATTTACCCTGACCAAACTCCGAGAAAAAGAAAAAGTGTTTGTTAATATTTTGTGGTCAAGAAAACAGTACCGTATATATATGAAATAAATTCAAAACGAAGGAAACACACAGAAAGATACAGACATAACTCACATCGATATTTCGACCATCGTCGTCATCAGGAGGTGTGAAGAGCGAAGAGTCCCGCAGGAAGACTCTGAGTCGCCGCCCTGTCTTCCTGCGGGACTCTTCGCTCTTCACACCTCCTGATGACGACGATGGTCGAAATATCGATGTGAGTTGTCTGTGTCTTTCTGTGTGTTTCCTTCGTTTTGAATTTATTTTATTTAAAAAAGTCCGCCGGACCGTTTCTTTTAATTGTATATATATACATAAATTAATCATCAACAATAACTCTTGATATATTATATTAATTAAACACCACAATAAACAAATATATATTAATTACAATGCACTAAGGCCTTTCGTTATAGCATCATCAGAGAGCTAAATGAACCAAACAAAAAATATAATAAGTTAACCTGGTTGATTGAAGTCTTCAGGATTGCTGGCATCCCTGTCTAAATTTAATGTTCCTAAAATTGAAGGAGTCTTGATCTGCTTACTTATTTCTTTTATTAATATTTCATCTAGTTTGTAAAGTCCCGGACTATTGTTCATTAAATTTCCATAGAAATTCTTTATGAGTGCACTTTCAATAATATTTCTCCTCCTTTCTGAAGGTACAACAATTAATTCCTTTGCTTCACTCCAATTTATCATATGATTTTTGTTCCTTACATGTGGCTTGTTCTTACATGTGTTCATTTCTGTAATAAATAAATAAATGTGTTCATATTTTACATAATATGGATAAAATAACACTTCATTATATATGGTAGTTAAAAAAAAATAAAAGAAACAACTAAACAATAACTACATTTGGTAAATCGATAAAACAAAGTTTCCACATACAAAAAAGAAGGCTTTTTATTCTTGCGCGTTTCGAACACTTCGTGTTCATCGTCAGACTGTTTGGTCCTCCAATACTTCCTTTGGAGGTATACCCGACGATGAACACGAAGCGCTCGAAACATGTAGAATAAAAAGGCTTTCCTTTTTGTGTGGAGACTTTGTTTTATCCATTTACTCCTGTATTATTTTAATATTTTTTTGGTGTAGCATGTGAATGCTATGCTAACTTAATGTGACTCGGTAGTACGAAACTGTCTTATATCCTGTTGTTTTAGCTACATTAAGATTTTGTGTACTAGAAACTTGATACGGACTAGTGAGGTTTTAATCACCGGAACTTAAGTTAAAAATGAAAGGAGAAAGTTCCTTTACAAATTAAATAAGGAACATATATAATCTATGTTGTGTAGCATGCAATAATCTACGTATAGGCGGTTTGGGAACTCTGCTTCAGGAAATTCATTGTTCTGAACAATGATATATCATTGAAAAGAAACGTTAAATGTTTTTAGACAAATCCGTGAAAATGGTTTGCTTGATACTAGTCTGGGGGGTGGTAAAAGTTTTGGGGTGGGGGGGGGGGGGTTCTGTTTAAATCAGCAGGTCTTGAGGAAGAGTTAATGATGAGACGGTGTCATGGAGACTGGAGCATTGTTACGGTGAAGAAGGAGAGCAGGAGGACTGTGTAGGTGTGGGAGGGTGACACGGTGAGCAGAGAGCGTGTAGCGTGCTTCCTGCTGCCGCCCTCGGCCAACCGACTCCATTCTACTGGAGCTCCTCTAAGACAACACTGCTCCCTCCTAACCAGATGCTTGTCCACAAAATTACCCATTATAGTAATAAAAAAATAGTCACCTAAAAAAAAAAATACGATTCTTACGTAATTCAGAAAACCCTTCCACCTGAATAATCTTCCGTACTCCGAATCTATTCACTTATGACACCGACGCGACTGTTACCAAATCTTTGGTTTATTGTGTAGTAGTAGTGGAGATCCGAACAGTCTGACGATGAACACGAAAGTGTTCGAAATGCATAAGAATAAAAAGGTTTCTTTTTTTGTGCGTGGAGACTTTGTTTTATCCATTTACCCCAGTATGAGTAAAAATACCACAAATTACGGATTGACCACCTAATGAGGTATTAAAATAAGTTCAGTTTAGAGTACCCATTAAACCAGGTGTCAAACAAACGGCCCAAAGGCCGTATCCGCCATGGGGTTTAGTACGGCCCGGGGGATAAATCTGCATTATTAAAAAAAAAAAAAAAAAAAAGTTTACATTCATTAAAAACTTTTGTTTCTTATATTTTCTGCTAGTGTCAAAGTGTTTTAGTACGCGCAGACAACATGAAAGGAACTAACACAAGCAGGTGGTAGCATTGAGCATCTGTTGGCCCATTATCAACCTTTTTTTTTCCTCGCACAAAAGATAAAAATAGATACAGAATGACGGATTTCAATAAAGATTTTATAATTGACTTATTCTTTGCACTAATTATTAGTATTAGTGACTAATACAAAGAAAAAAGTGGACTTATTGTTAGTTTTATGAAATTTTTGCAATTACGTTATTGGCCTGGCCCGCTTGTTACCAAACGAAGCTGTATTCGGCCTCCAGACCAAAATGAGTTTGACACCCCTGCACTAAACCTACTATACCTTTTTCGTGAAGATAAGTGTCATGTTTTATTGAATAAGATAAGATGTAGTTGGAAACAAACTCTTGTTTCTAATCTTTGAGAAGTTGTTTTCCTTCACTGGCTATATCAAAACGAAAAATCCTTTGATGTGGTAAACGCTGATGAAAGTAGAGTTTAATACTGATACGCTGATACGATTTTATCATCTGATAAATAAAGCATCGGCGATATTTATTCTTTTAATTAAAACTAGTTAACATCATCATTAGAGGTGTCACTATTATTACCTCTGTTTAGTTAGCAATTCTTAATTGTTAATAACAGTAATAGAATAAACCGTCTTTGTCGGTCCCCAGCCTGTAGGATGAATTGGCCTGAAAAATCAAAAAGGAATCCTAGCGATATTTTCGTTTTAACTCAAATATGAAAAAGAAAATCAAATAAAAATGTTTGACTATTCATATTGAAAAAAAAAAACTCAAATTTGATATCAAATCAAATGTAAATATATGTTTGAATCAAAAAATGTTGTAAATAATTCTGCAGGAAATCTAATTTATAAATGTGCCTTCACTTGTGAAGAATGTATACATTTTATAGTTTATTATTTCGTGTTATATAATAGCAAAGTGTTAATTAGCAAATTGTGAGATTTATCACTTCACAAACCAATAAGATAATAAAGTATATTTAAAATAATATTCTTAATTCATCTTGTTTTATAAAGCAACAGTACATGGGTAAACTAAATTCAAAATATAGGAGGTTACAGGTTACCTATAAGTGTACTTTCTTACCTGTATATGATGAATGTATTATATTTTTATAGAGTCTCATATAGTTTCAGGAAAAAGTATTTACCCTGAAACTGAACTGAACAACTGAAATTGAGACTTATAAAAGATTAAGACTTAAGATCAAGAATATGTGCAAAATAAGAGAAAATTCTTTCATAATTCATTACTTACGCAATCTGTTCTAGTGTGGTTTTTACTCATATTGGGGGATTTCAAGAATTACTTCTTACTATTCCCGGAGTCATTCCGTATATCGACCCTCAACATTTCCGATGTTAACCTGAAGAAGAATACTAAGTGATCGAAACGATATTGTTAGTTTAATATTAAACTTTTTTTGTGTGTGGAGACGTAATTCTTGAAATTCCCCTATACAATTCCCCTATAAGTTATGCCTTGTTATGAATTATAATTTACCAAAAAAAAAAAAAAACAAATCATTCGAAATGATTAACTCGGACACAAAATTTGAATCCATTCCATAAGAGACGAAAGATTTAAGGTGAAAAAAAAATTAAATGACTCGAATCAAAATCAAAATTGTTTTTAGGAAATATAAAATTTGATTCTGCGTTAAATTCATTTCGCAGACTTGTTTTTAAAAATATATCATTATTTTAAAAATACTTGAAAAGAAGTATGCAAGGATGATGTTAAAATAGCATTTGGATAAATCCTTGTTCTTTGGCATTTATTTTGTTAGCTGTATGATTTTATATCTTTAGATTAGATGAATAAAGACTGGAATAAAAAGTGGAAGACTGTTTTTAATATGATTTTTGGTCATGAGTCATGGAGAGATTGGCCCCAGTTGAGAGAGCAAGCAGCCAGAGGCTATGGAAGGCGATTTAAAAGGCAGGCAGGCACGGCGAAGGTGGGCGTTTAGCTCAGCCTTGACAGATGCATGAAAGGGGCTCTCACGGGTCTGGCAATGCGGAAAGCGGTTTAATTAAGAGTCGATATGGGCGCTTGCTTTGCATCAATTGATACCTATAGTATCCGCATGTGAAACCTCAAACCTTAATATCAGCTTAACGCGAACAGCAATTCTGAAGTCAAACTATCAATTGACAGAAAAATGAAACCAGAGGAGCATCAGTCAGAGTTATCATGTTTCTCTTAAAATAAATCCACACCACGCTGTTATCATCTTGACCACTCTATATTCAAAGGTTTTAAGATGTTTAAGGGTTTTTGGTCTAGATATTAAAAAAAACTTCTTTGCCAACGTTTCGACATATATTTATGTCTTGGGGCATGTCTGAGGCTTATGTCTCAGGGTTAAAAGATTGATACATTTAAAACTATTATTACAACTTGATTAGGTCTCTTGTTTGCTATATGTACGAGTACAATAATGATAAACTATAGTGATATCACAATATAAATCAGACATCACGGGACACGAAATAACATTTGAGACCTCGTCCCAAAGAAGTCAAATCTTTTGTCTTCCTTTGGGCAATCCCGAGGATCAGGTTGTCACCATCAGTAGATGCCGATAACCAGAACACATTATGAAGGACACTCCAGTCACATATCTTCAAAACACACATCTCAAACAAACTATCTCTATATATAAAGTTCCGTGAGTTTGTTTGTTCACCTATTTTCCGTGGAGACACGGGGGGGTGTCCGCAAAACACCAAGAAGGAGCTAGACCTCCGGCCCTCACCAGTGGGTGGGAGCATTTATTGGCAAATGCTCCTATACTGGTACTCATTCTTAATGAACCCTGACCCGGGGGAACGGGTACTTCCCTCTTCGAAGGGGGACGACCGAGCTCACAAAAGCACTGGGGTAGTCCTAAAACTGCAAGGATTTGTAGGATCCTGACTACTAATTTTCCTTGGAGATAGAGACCTGAAATGAAATATATATTATTTATTACCTGAATAATGTTAAACAAAAGAAAAGTGTCACTATATTCCCAAAAATTAGAGCCAGGGTAGCAAGTGTCTTGCGTGCTCGCCGATGACAGTAGTGCAAATGTATTATATATAAATGCAACAAATTTTTAACAAACCTTCAAAACACACATCTCAAAGAAACTATACTATATATTATTGATTTCTGTTTCAGGGCGAGACAATAGATGTTTCTTGGAAAATGGAGGATCCGGTGAAAATTTTTTCGCCAGTGAGGACCTCACGGTCGGGTCTCTCATAGGTGAGCAAATGCCTTTCATTTTCAGCATTTATTAAATATTTCTTTTTTGTTCTATATAATAAAAATCATTGTTTAATGTTTATTAATGAGGAAGCCTGTCGCATTTATCATTTGAAACATAATACAGTGGAACCTCTACATACGAGAAACTCGAGATAAGAGGTCTTTCGAGCAAAAATCTTGCTCTACATACGAGAGAAAATCCAAGTTACGAGAATTTCCAGATGGTTCCGCTAGGAACCTACTAGTCGTACTAGGAACCTATGTAGCTACTAGTCGTGCTACAGCTCTTTTTAATGACACTTGCCTTACACATTTCCGTAACATTTTGAAAGGGAGGCAGAGACAAACCTCCTTGGATAAGTTTTTCTTCAAAAGACCTATAGAAAGTGAAAGTGTTGCGATTCCAGTTAAAAGGGCAACAGAAAGCGAAGAAATGTAAAAACTGATACAGTAATGTTAAAAAGCAGAAAAAAGTGCTTAAATAAATTAGTGCCGTAAAAAAATTTAGTTTTTCATAAAGTTAACTTTAATTTTAAGTGGAGGTGCTCATAATAAACTCGCATTTCATTTCGTTAATATCATCTTATTTATCTTATTACTGTATTTTTATGTTCAGTCACTATTTGAATGTGTTTTTAGTAATCAGGAAGATGTGTTCATAGTTATTTAGGGTTAACTTGAATGATTTTGGGAGGCCGGGAACAAATTAATTGGTTTTCAGTTATTTCTTATGGGAAAAATTCGCTCTAGATACGAGAAATTCTAGATACGAGCACGATCCGGGAACGAATTAATCTCGTATGTAGAGGTTCCACTGTAAATAGTTTTTCTTTTTAATCATAATAGGACTACATTCAGAAAAATCGAAGTCCTATAGGCAAACTTCAATAAAATACAGAATAGTTAAATAATGACCAGAATATCTATCTACTTATTTACCACAAATATGCATCATTGTTCCATTTACTAATGACCGAATAGTATTTAAATTACAAAAATTAATAAATTGTTACCATTTTTTACAAAATAATTAACAACAATATTAAGATATTCCTTCTGAAAAATCCTTAACATCCAATAATTGGTACTATGTAAAGTACGAGTACACTGTAAGTAAAGTACAGTAAACATAAAAACACGTTTATTATTTTTTTATGGTATATACTGACATGTATCCAGGTTCCCTGAAACCCATTTTTGGTAGTTTATGATATAAACTTCCTTGAAAATGTTACCTACGACTAATATTTTATCATTGAATTTGATGTGCTTTAAACAGTCTCGCATATTTTCTCAATATTTATTCGTGTTTGTTTACTTTAATCAATCTTTCCAGACTGTGTAATAAATAGTGCATAATGTATGTTATGTTACCACCCGTAAGATTTGCCCCAGCCCCCCCGCTTAATTTTGATAATTATTTAACCTTCAAAATTCTAGATAGTCCTCAAAATAATTATTTTTATGGAATTACTTTCAAGGATCTAATTTTAGACTGCTGTTATTATTCCCAAACTATCATCTTATTACAATAAATGTATAATCCAATGCTTTCCTTATCTCGACCACATATATTTAACATTATTTTTCTTTTTTATCGAGGTTTGGTCTAGCTTCAATAATACAACAAATTTAAGCCGACGTTTCGTCTATATTTCTAGACATCTTCAGGGCTACATCAATAAGGAATTTTAATTGCAATAACATGAAATGTAATTATATTACATTATTTCATTAATAAACATAATATATAATATATACATGTAATACTAACATTAATATAATATAATTACTTTTCATGTTATTGCGATTAAAATTCTGTATTGATGTAGCCCTGAAGATGTCTACAAAAATAGACGAAATGTCGGCTTAAAGGTGTTGTATTATTGAAGCTAGACCAAAGTCGATAAAAAAGAAAAATAGTAATAAATGTATACATATAAAATCATCAAAGAAAACAAAAGATTTTTCGAAATAAAAACGTATAATTCAAATCGTAAAAAATTGTTAAATTAAATTAACTGACTGCGCAAAACAAATATAATAAACTTTCACAAAGCTTTCAACTACAAAAAAATAGTTTTAAAAAATTTAAAAACATTTATTTTTAATTTCCAAATATTACATTTGATAAATCGGTTTAAAAACAGTATTACATACGAGTACATAAAAATAATTACAACCGTATAAAGTTTTTTTAGTATAAAATATCAGATTTTTCTTAGCTTTTTATGATTTTAATTTTTTTTTATTTTTACCCCCTCAAAATGCCGCCCCCTGGCATGTGCCGCCGGGTTGTACCGCCCCCACCCTCTTGCTGCGCCACTGAATCTCATATTTACTTACTCAAGAAAGTTCATCAAACTTTATGAACGAATTATAAGTTTTCCTTTAATGGCAGAAAACGTATTTTTTACATAGCTTTTGGTACAATTGAAGCAAATATTCTGATAACCTCAGTTAATTTTTCAGTGGCCAAGTATACATATTTCACATTCTGACATAAAGTTTTTCCTTGTGTATATTTATTAGTTTGATATAAATTTCTGTTAAAAGTAATTCTGCTATAATTTTAATGTATATTACATAATGTATATTATTCAAAATATTAAACGCTCTGTAATATTTTTAAATTACGGAGTATTTTCAAAATATTACGGAGAAAAATAATTCTGACTGTGTGACGGATCAAAATGAAATATACCTAAAAATAGATCCCTATTTGGGAAATGATATGAGGTTTTTTTTTTAAATTACATTAACAAAAAGAAGCCTTATGGTACATTTTATGTTTTCAAAAAAAAATTTTATCGCTAATATTATTTCTAACGAAATAATGAAGTGATTTGTGTATTGTTTTTACGTGTTCTTTTCTTGTCATCGTTTGAAAATGTGTATTATAGTATATATATATAAAGTATATTACTGTAATGTATGAATTTAGAGCTGATTTCTGTTTATTTTACTAGGTACTTTGAAGATAAACGGTGAAACTGGAGAACGAGGGACAATTGACTTGAGATTAGAGGAACTAGACAGTCCTGTGATCATAGAACCGGGCACCAAGAACCTGACCTTAGTGAAGAAGTTGGACAAGGAGGTAAAGTTAAATATTTAAGAGTCATTGTTTTTTTTTGACAATAGAAGATACAACCGAACTAATTCAAAACAGTGCCTTTGAAAGCATTATACTAGTAGTAATTCGACAGCATTCACATATTATTCTTAAAATTAATAAGTTAAGTACCAGAAAGTTCCCTCAAACTTCGTTTTCATTTCAGAAAGTTCCCTTCAAAGTTGATTTAGTATTTGCAACTATCTTCATAGATCTATTTTTGAAACAAATTTTAGCATTTTTTTTTATATTAATTCTTTTTTTGTTGATTGAGAGAGTCAGGCATATTTGGAGATTGAGATAAAATTACACTACCCACAGTCTAAAGTCCTTAATGTTCTTTATGTTAAGACAACATCGTGTAAGCTTATCACTGAGAGATTTACATCTTTTCTCATGACGACGAACACAACTTTGATCTTCTAAATGAAAATATCTAGGGTCATGGATTGAATTTACAACCTTTGCTTTCTTTTTTCTACAACATTTCTAAATGAACTGAAAATTTTTGTCATATAAAAACTTAAAATGTTTACATTTAATGCAATCTGACAAGTTGTGAAGTGTATATAGGTCATAATGTTTGACGGATCAAAATGAAATTATACCTGAAAAGAGGATTATTTAGGAAATGATTTGAGGTTTTTTTTTTAAATTACATTAACAAAAAGAAGCCTTATGGTACATTTTATGTTTTAAAAAAAAAAAAATTATCGGTAAACCTCATACTATAGAAACAAGAGATTTTGTCAAAAAACGAAACATAAAATTAGATATTACCAAAAAAACACTAAAAAAATTCGATTATACCAAAGGGCAATGTACCTATAAAAACTAAAAATCCATCTTCAAAAAATGGGTCACTGGCTATACTTGCCGGATTTGTTTACATTTGTGTGGAAGCAGAATGACACAACTTTGATTTATATTAGTGTAGACTAACTAAATTACTTAGCTCAGTTATTAATAACACTCATGTTTGAAATATGTTCTTCTTGAATTTACATCATATATGGTTGATACATATCAAATATTTCATGTTTGAAATATATTTTAAAATGAATATTTTTGAAATAATTGGAATCTCAAACAATATAGGAAAGGAATTTGTTGCGCAATCAACCGTAATATTTCACATATTTCACTGTTCGCTCGACCGTTTCGAAAATAAAAGACGTTTGTAAATGATCGGCCGTAATGTGTAAGGTCTTGCAGATCATGTTCGGAATTACTTTAATTATTTTACGTTCTCTCCCATGAATCATACGTTCATTCCCAAGACTCAAACCCCCCCCCCCTCCCCCTTTATTCATTACTAATAGCATGAACTTTGATTTTTTTTTTTTTTTGAGGGTGACTATAGCACTGCGTCTTGAAAACTATTGTACTTCCCCTCTTCTGTACTAAAGTACCCCAGCAGTTAGCTTCAATGCCTCCAAGAAGCTCAGCACTTTTGCTGGTTTCAGCGGTAAAAGTTTTTCTATGGTTTTTGTTGAGTGTACCGGAGCACCTACCTCTGTGCAGCAAAGTTGCCTTACAGTCACTCAGCAGGTGCATCGGTGTTTCTTCCTTTTCTTTGCAGAATCTGCATAAAAGATCATTGATAATGTCCATTAAGGCTGCCTACGTTTCGGGAGAAAGTAACTTCCTTTCTCCTTCTTCGGGTCCTTAGGTGCACTTGTGGGAGGTTAGCACCCACTAGTTCAAGCTTTTAGATCCTCTGCGCGTCCGGAGGTTGTCTCCGGACTTCCTGCTCCTTAGTATCATACAGGGGAAAATTCCTGTATTTCAATCGGTGGTATTTTGTCCGCTCCACCAGAGCACTGCATACCTGAGTAAGGCTATTTACTCAAGGGAGTCGCGTAGTACCCTTGAGGCTCCGTTCATAATACAGTAACCCCTGTATCATCCATCCTTCGGCACAAATCGCATAACACCGTAGATTGGAGCTGGGATAAAAGGAGAGGATTTGGGGATTAGGAAGGTTGTGAAACGAAGGTGGTCAGGCCCAGCCCCTGGTCAACTTCTCCTCTTTCGTTTGTCCCTGCATATAGCAGGTTAACAGGGTAGCCTCGTGAAGACCGAAAGTCGGATTTGAGTGTTAGAGGCTATTGGTGGCGCTTAATCACTCCATGCACATTGATTACAATATATAATATCCAAAATGATATTTTTTTACTTATTTATTCATAATGCTGCAGTTCCTGCTTGAGCAATACATTTAAAACTACAATTTATTCTTCCTGTTTCACATCGATAAGTATTAAATGATATCTAAATACTGCATGTACCATATTTATTTCCATTCACAGTTCATTACATTCAATAATACGGTTCGAGGTTTTATAAGCTCAACTTTCTCTGATTCATGAATAAACAGTATGTACTTATACTGGAGTTGAACTATAAAGTGGGTACTGTTCGATCTGCAATGCTGGCTAATGCGAGAAAGTTAAGAAGCTTGCAGTTTATACTCTTAGAATGTATTCACTTAAAGCTGTCATAAACACTACAGACCTGATCCAACGATGAGATAATGGTGGATAAAAGCTTTAAGAGATTTAATGGGGAAGTAAATAAAAATAAACAAAACTAACACCTAACCATTATATGGTGAATTATACCTTTACCGAATCAAATAAGAGGTTCAACACTGTATTTATCGGGGCCACCTTTCTTGTGTCATTAAGTCTTTCTCTCCTGGCGTAATCTCAACCATCAAGTATTACAAAATGGTTATTTTCCAAAAAAACTGGACATTTTTAAAAAGTCAATTGCTATTGTAAGGCTTATAAGTGAATATTGATTTAATTCTGGTATACAATGTAATACCTGTAAATTATAGACTAAATCTCTACATAAACAAAAATTATATTATGAAATCAAACGGGCTTGAAATTTTCTGGTATACAATGTGAAACCTGTAAATTATAGACTACATCTCTACATAAACAAAAATTATATTATGAAAACAAACGGGCTTGTAACTTTCTCGTATACAATGTGATACCTGTAAATTATAGACTACATCTCTACATAAACAAAAATTATATTATGAAAACAAACGGACTTGTAACTTTCTCGTATACAATGTGATACCTGTAAATTATAGACTACATCTCTACATAAACAAAAATTATATTATGAAAACAAACGGGCTTGTAACTTTCTCGTATACAATGTGATACCTGTAAATTATAGACTACATCTCTACATAAACAAAAATTATATTATGAAAACAAACGGGCTTGTAACTTTCTCGTATACAATGTGATACCTGTAAATTATAGACTACATCTCTACATAAACAAAAATTATATTATGAAAACAAACGGACTTGTAACTTTCTCGTATACAATGTGATACCTGTAAATTATAGACTACATCTCTACATAAACAAAAATTATATTATGAAAACAAACGGGCTTGTAACTTTCTCGTATACAATGTGATACCTGTAAATTATAGACTACATCTCTACATAAACAAAAATTATATTATGAAAACAAACGGGCTTGAAATTTTCTGGTATACATAACACCAGTTGGGGGGGGGGGGGGGGGGGCAGGTTAGCTCAGTGGTTAACGTTCTCGCCTCTGGGCTGGTAGTCCGGCATTCGATCCCCACCTAGATTTCGATTTATTCTCGCGGGAGGTGAATAAATCTGAGTATATTGTCCCTCGGAGAGAACGTTAAGCCGTCGGTCCTGTCAGGTACTCGTTAAAGATCCCTACTCGAAATGCACGTGAGTGAGGCAAAACTTAGGAAAACTTAGAACAATGTACAATCTGTAGAATCACCGATCAAACAAAAAGCCGGTAAAACGGCTGACATTATCACCCAGTAGCGGATCGGTTTAAACATTTAAAAAAAAAAACACTGGGAAACTGGTATAAGTTCTGTAGATTTAGTCTGCCTGTAGATAGATGATCGTGGTAAACTAGAAGAACAGTATACTTATTAAAAGCGCGACGTTCTCGTGGTAAAACTTTGATTATATGAAGACCTTGTTCCTAATTTCCAATATCATTTAATATCCCATAATGACTAACTGAGCATGAACAATTACAGACATACAATGTGATTTAAATTTTGCGATAAAAATGATAAAATAATGTATTAATCAACAATGAAAAATTCATCTACAAATTTTTCACCTTCATATACTTTAATCATAATTTATGAGAAAAAAAACGTAATTTATATATTGAAAATATTTTTTTGGTACCAAATATTCTTTCAACTTCCCAAAATAAGATGAAAAAAACCTTTCCTTTTTGGGTAGAATCCTACTCAATTATGTCAAAACTTTATCTACAAGTACAACAAATTTAAATAATTTTAATTACTTCTGAAACTGTTTAACTTATTTATAATAATTAAATAATATTGTTTTTTAGCAAAAATGATAAAGCTTAATTTTGTTGTTTAAATTTTTGAGGGTTTTCTGCTCTAAGAAATTAAACTTCTAATCCGACTTTTCCGAAAATTTTTATTTTCATTATTAAAGCTAATTTGTATTTTTTTCCATAAATACGATATATCTACATGATTTTTTCTTATTTTTCTGTATTGGTGATTTTAATTTTTACAAGTGTTAGAGTTAATTATTGAATTCAGAAAAAAAATATTTTGTAAATAATCACATTTCCTTAAAGAATATGTAATCTATTTTTTAAGAACAGCCTATTTATAGTATTGTGGTTATTTTATACAATATTTTTTGCTATTTATATATGGTACAATAACAAAAAATACATAAATTGTGGTTATTATAAATGTTTTACTTTGTAGTAATTTGTTCATATATTTTTTTTTTCTTTTCAGGGTGAAACTGGAATTTCGTCTGTGTATATACATGTACTATGCACTCCACGGGGATCAACCGAACCGGTATGGATTTCGTTGTAAAAATAATGAATTTAATTCTTATTAATAATAAATGTTTTGTTTGATGATGTATTTACCATTTTAAAAATATAAAATATCTTTTATTAATCTTTCCTGATTGTGTACCAGGGATGTGAAATAGTGCATGCAACTCCTGACTCCAGTTCCGACTCCTATTCTTAAAATTTTAAAATGTCCCTCTGATTCTGACTTCGAGTGCATGAAATTCAACATGTTCTACTCTTGTTTGACTTGATATATATAATATAAAAATTTCACATAAACACATGAAATAACAATCAATGATCAAACCACAATAAGAAAATGGGAAAACAAAACTAAGATCTCAGGTTTTTGACTCTGACGAAGACCGCTTGTTACGGTTGAAAGATCTTAGTCTTGTTTTCCCATTTTCTTATTGTGGTTTGATCATTGTTTATATATATATATATATATATATATATATATCTTTTTTAGACTATTTTTTCTTTTTATCGAGGTTTGGTCTAGCTTCTAAAATACAATACCTTTAAGCCGACGTAGTATTGTATTTTTGAAGCTAGACCAAACCTCGATAAAAAAGAAAAATAGTGTTTGATATATATGGTCGAGATAAGGAAAACATTGAATTATATCTTTTTTTTTATAAATGATAGTTATAAACTGCAAAAACTAATTATTTTGTTATAAATGTTTAGCAACTTTCAAAGAGATTATTTTAAGGCTGATTATGAATCGGAAAATTGAGCTTAATTCATTAATTAGTTTAATTAGCCAATTAACTTTTAATTAAAGAGTTAATAAAATCATTTGAAAGAAGTGCAAAGATGCAGGTTATAATTCATGTAGAGATCTTTGTGAAAGTGCAATATAAACTCTAATTTTGCAATGTTCAGTAACTGACATTGAGAAATTGAGAATATACCTTTCCCAATGAAATGAGTTTTCTTTGCCTTCACCAATGATGTTAAAAATTATCTGATATTTGTAAGCTTCATAGACTTCTCTGACATTTAATGTATTGTAGACTCCACCTCCAACTCCGAAGTTCTAATTGTTGAATAACACTTTGACTCTTACAACAACAACAACAAGAAAATGTTATACGAACTCGGTCTCCCACAATAAAGTTCTGATTTACGAATAACACTAAACCTTGATTCTGTCTTTAAACCTCTAATTCTTGACTCTGTTGTTCTTAATTCTAATAGTCAAGAAGTTTACTATTATGTTTACTTATAGTAAAGTTGAGTGTAGGCCACTCCAGATTTTTTTAAAAAGTACTACCTGTTAACTTAAACTTTTGAGGCTTTTCTTCTTCCAGAAATTAAACTTCTAATCCGACTTTTCCAAAAAAAAAATTAATTTTCATTATCAAGGCTATTTTGTAATTTTTGTTGTTTTATAAATACGATATATCTGCATTATTTTTTTTTTAATTTCCTATATTGCTCTGACTTTAATTCTTACAATGGTTAGAGTAGATTATTAAATTTAGAGAAAAAATATTTTGCTACTTTATTTATTCGTTTTGTCAAGGAATATTTAGTTTCAACAGTTTTACTACTTTGAATTTCCTATTCCATAAACCAGAGGGCTCCATACGTCGACCGCGATCTACGAGTAGATCGCCCAGCTATTATTGGTACATCGCATTGTATTAAAAAAATTGACATCAACCTTGTTCATCCTGTTACTCATTAATATATAGGTTAACTAGTCAAATGAATTAAAATTTTTTTTGATACTTAGGTCACTCTGCCACGACAAATGTGGCTCTAAGTTCAGTTAAACTAATGAACTAGTCATTATGCTGCTTCATACTCTTTACTTTTAAGTTTTTCTCCCAAAATTAAAAAAAAAAGGTATAAAAATGAGTTTGGAAACTGGATCCGATAAGAAGAAAAAATGTTCCACTTTCATATAATATGGAGAGAAGGTTTTTACTTGATGATATATTAAATACATCATGATAAATTGGAAGAATCCTCAACATATTTCTAAGTAAATACACTGGGTAGATGATTGTGACATAATTTTGTAAGTAACTCGCACGCACAAAATGTGTTAGCACCCGTGCCATAAACAATATATACTTATAATTAAAATTAAAAACTTCTGAAACACAAAAAAAATTGTTTTTAATCTTTTTGTTTTATTTATATTTCTCTTATCTGTTTTCATTTTTTTTTTTGCAGATAAAAATCCCAGTGAATATCAGAGTAATGGACGTAAATGACAATGCTCCTCAGTTTGAAAATGGACCATACATACTGAACATTTCAGAGGTAAATAACATATTACTAATATTTCAACCAATAAAAAAAATCTTTTTTTTTTCTAAGAAATGTTAATAAAATAATAAAAAATTATTTTGTATATAATAATATTATTTTTATACTGAAAGAAAATGTACAAAGTTACTTTTACGTAAGAATATGTTAAATATCTCAGTATTGTTATCATGTTATATATATATATATTTGTGTATTTTGGGAGCAGACCTTCAATCAAACATGTTTTATTAAAAATTATGCCAATTTTAACTTTTGTTCTTTTCCGGGTTTGTTGTATTTGAGTTCTGTGATGATTTAGTTATTAGTCCCTGAAGATGGTCAGAGCTGACCGAAACGTCGTATATAATTTTGTATGTATTGTTAATTTGTTTGTTATGGTTAAAACTTGTTTAGTGAATAAAATGGAAGTCAAGAATAAATCTTTTGGTGAATTACTTTATATTTTACCAGAAAGGTGGAAATCCATAGTCAGAAAACTTGAAAAATTAACCCGGAAAAGAACAAAAGTTAAAATTGGCATAATTATATTATAATAAAATATATATATATATATATATATATATATATATATATATATATATATATTAATAATGTATATAAAAACATCACACAATAATATAGGCAATAATTTTTTATAGTTGTACTTGATAAGTTTTTTCCCATTTTGGCCACTACTCTTCTGGTGCTTAGCATGCTTGCCTCAAGTGACTCAGCTTTGGTTTTAGAATATTACTATTTTAAATAAGTCTAGATTTTTTTTATGTGAAAGCTTGTACAATGTAGTCTCGATAAAGGCTACCATACTAGTAAACTTGACTAGGTTTGGATAGGTTGCAGTGGCAGTCCTACAAGGGAACATACACAGGCCGGATATTGGGCTCCCTTTTGTAATACCACCAAATGAAGATTGATTGTATATTGGAGGTCCTACATTTTACCTAACTCAAGACTAGTTAGAGTATAGATTTTTAACGAGTAGCTGTTAAAAGTACATGCTTGGGGCCGAAGGCTTAACGTCCTCTCCGAGGGATGACGAGCTCAGATTTCGGAAGCGACACGCACCTACCAGTCAGAGCCGAGTACATTACCACTGGACTAACTCCTAATCTTGAGTAAGATAGTATTTAAGACAAGCAACTAAAAATCATAATACTTTCTCATATTCATTAATTTTTAATAATTTATTTTTATTTTCATTGTTTTTTTTTTCTTAAACCTAAGATCCCCTAGCGCAGGCCTTCTTAAACTATGGGGTCGCCAGAGATTTTAATGTCAAATATTTAAATACACAATTTTATAAAATCTGGATGTGTATTTGTGCAGTCACACCACGGGAGTAATACTTCATATAAAAAAAATTGAACATGATGGCTGACAAAAAAATATTTGAATTTGTATTGTAACCCATGATTTGGATTGCAACTATGTTAATCTTCATGAGAAATGTGCTTTTTTTTTGCATTCAGTTCAGTACGAAGACGAAGATAGTAACCATTGAAATCATCTGTTTCAATGCAAAAAAAAAATTTTTTTTGAGCGATATTGGACCATTTATGTGTTACATTTAGAACTGAATTTTTTAAAATCGCTGATATGGCGTTAAATATTCTTCTGGTATTTAACACCACATATTTATGTGAAGTTAGTTTCTCAGCTTTAACACATATTAAATCCCAATATCGCTCATCGCTAAAAAATGTAGAAAGGTCTTACGTCCAGCAGTGTCAAACATTCAACCAACATTTAATTTGTTTAGCAATAAAAAACAGGCACATACATCTCATTACATTTTTTCCTTAAATTTTAATTTAATACTTACAACTCAACGACTGCGTGCGAATATATATTTTCATATGTATATGAATATTGCTACCTAATAAATAAATCATCAAAAAATATTTATTTATCTTTCTTTTATATTTATATGGGGTCGCCAGGAAACTCACAATCATAAATGGGGTCGTGAATGAAAAAAGTTTAAGAAGCCCTGGTCTAGAGAGTTAAAAACGTCAGCCCTTTACGGTCTTTTTGTTTGAAAATTGTGATTCTACATTGGAAATCCTAAATTTTGCCTAACTCAAGTGTATTTAGAGTAGGGATCTTTAAGGAGTAACTGACATCGCACAGGCTCGGAACCGACAGCTCAACGTCCTCTCTGAGGGATGACGTACTCACAGCTATTCACTTTCCGCGTGAATAAATGGAGAGCCAGTTGGTTATCGAATCCTAGACCTACCAGTACTTTAACTACTAGTTAACTTCTAGTCCTAGAGGCGAGTACGATAACAACTGAGCTATCCTGGCCCCTATTTTCATTGTTTAGTTTATATAACTATTTTAAAATTCTCAAAATTATTCGCTATAATTTATGAAATATAGTAAATTTAATGATATTATTTTTCCAGGTGACTGTGGTTGGTACTCGAGTTCTTCAAGGAGTTCGCGCCAAAGACAAAGACCAACAAGGCCCTTTCTCGACAGTTCAGTATACCGTCCTCCCCGGCCCCAACTCGGTAATACATATTCCAACAATATTACATCACGTTTATTTTTAAATATTTGACTGTTGTTTTTATCAAATATAAATTGATCTGTTTCAGGACTACTTTGTGTTTGTAAACGGCCTAGAGGGTACTCTAGTCCTTAGGAAACCTCTCGATTATGAATTACTTCCTAATTTTACCCTCACTATTAGAGCACAGGTTAGAACCCCTTTTGTTTTTCAAAAGACAACTCAAATAGTCAGTTATTTTATTCTGTATAATCCTACATATTTCATTAACCAGTTTTTTATGCTTGTTAACAGTGTGAACACAATCGTAAAGTACAGATTTCTTAATAAATTTACTGAACATGCTGTAGTTTTCTTTGTTATTTCAATTCTTTAATTGTTCAAGCAAATATTTCAAAAAAGAAAACTCATAAATGGAATTATTTCTTTAGTTGCTTACACTTTTGTGTTGTTTCAAAACATTATTAACCTTGTATATGTTTGTGTTTTCAGGATCAAGGAAACCCCCCACAATACAGTGACAGTCTGCTTCACGTCAATGTCATAGACGCTGACGACCAGAACCCTCGCTTTCTTGACGAAAGGTACTCGGCTATTCTCCCAGACCACGTCGTTCAGGTCAGAATCCAGTCCAAAACAAGTTAACACTTTTACTTTTACTACATTTGTAAATTTAAAAATTTAATTTGTAGATTTTGTATTAGTTGCACTTGTATACGTCATAAAATATCTATGGAAAACAATTTTATTTAACAATCAAAAGAAATTAAGTTCATAATTAGTGGAACACTCCTAATAACTATAATAAACAAATTTTGTTGAATAAATTGTAAAATTGTGCATTTCGTTGTTGGTATAAAGCATTTTTTTTTTAAGCCAATAAAACTTATGACATTTCCTTCAATTCCTCATAAAATGAAGGAAAAAACTTTTACTATACGAGTTTATGTTACTCAGTATATAAACATCTTTGTTTTTATTACTTTACACTAATACTAGGGTAAATGGATAAATCAATGTCCCCAGGGGAAAAAAAAAGCATTTTTAATCTATGCTTTTCGAACACTTCGTTTCATCATCAAGTAAACTTCTGCAATGCAAAGTACAAAGTCAAAATACAGAAATAACTGGAATTATATACAATTCAAAATGAAAAAAGGAATGCCATACCCAAAGGAAGGAATCCCGGTTATTTTTGTAACTTTTTATTTTTATTTTTTATATTGTAGAAGTTTACCTGACGATGAACACGAAGTGTTAGAAACGCGTAGATTCAAAATGCTTCTTTTTTGTGTGTGGAGACTTTGTATTATCCATTTCCCCCAGTGTAAGTTAATATCACAACTACGGATTGCACAGCTAATGACTTTACGCTAAGTTGATCATATTTTTGTAATGTATATTTTTGAGTGGTTATATTATAATCAATATAACAAAGCTACGTATATTAACATGGAATTTGTTTGTGCTTTTTTATTTAAACGGTTAAAATAAAAAGCTATATATTTTAAAATATAGAGCATTCGATACTACTATCGGATGCTATTATATAAATTTTACTGAATTCAAAAAAAATAGAAAAATACTTAAATTTGTTTTTAATTTCAGGGTATAAAGTTACGAATTTATCCGAGGGATATAGCTGCATTTGACCAAGATGTTGGCATCAGATCACCAATCTTGTTCTCCTTAAACTCAGGTCAGCTTTGGTTTCATCTATTCTTTAAGTAAATTACTATTATTAATGAATGACTTCTTGCATATTGTCCGTTATATTTGCTTCAAACATCTGTTTATATATTGTTTATTAGCGTACCCAGAACCCCCTGTAAGTTAAACAATTTTATTCCCAACTAGCTGATCTACCCGGCGTTGCCCGGGCGGTAGATGCTCCGGCGTTTTGGTTATGGGTAGTAGATCCCAAAAATGAGCCCTGATCAAAAACAAAATACTGTAGTTAGTTCCTCCAAATAAAGTTATATAGGATCCATATGTTCCTTTGTATCTAAATGTCTCCTGTTTTATTTCTATATTGAACAGACAGACAGACTTTGTATTTTATATACACAAATTTAAATGTCCTCAGAATTTGCAAAAAAAAAATATTTTTCTGAACTGAAAAATAAAAATTATATAATGGTATAGTAAAAAAGTGGAAGAGGTTTACACTCATCTTTACTATAGGTAAATCATTTTATTATGTGAGTTGTATATGTATATATTTTTAATTGAAGTCTGTCTATAATTTGCAAGAAATTGAGTCAAATTGTTGTCTCTTTATAAGTATATATATAATTCTGTTTCTCAAAATTTAGCACCAAATAAGATCCACTCGGAACAAAGTTAAGGGTGGAATCACTGTAAACAAATATGTCAGTAATAATTTGTTATTGAACTGAGAAGTACATTCGTCATAAATAAATTTGAGAAGTACATGTAAACGGCGAACCGTTTGATCGAAACCTGAAAACTAGGGAATAACTATTAATGGATGGTTGCGTTTAGACAAACAAATCTTTACTCAAAGGGTTGGAGTATGGAATAAATTGGAAAATAAGGTACTTATCAAAAAGTGTCTGGGCAAGGGCACTTGCGAAAAAAGCCCCCTGCTAAATAGAGTAATTGTCAAAAAGAGCCAAAAAGGTAAATAGGGTATTTGCAGTTCCCGGCCATCGCACTTATCTTTAGGGGGGCAGGTTAGCTCAGTGGTTAACGCACTCGCCTCTGAACTGGTAGGTTCGAGGTTCGATACCCACCTGGTCCTCGACTTATTCACTTTGGTGATGAATAAATCTGAACACGTCGTCCCTCTGAGAGGATGTTTAGCCGTCGGTCCCGAGCCTGTACGATGTTCAGGTATTCGTTAAAGATCCCTCCTCTAAATACACTTGAGGTAGAACTTGGGAAAAATAGAAATTGGAAGTATACACTCCCAATGTAGAATCAATCTTCATTGTGTAGTATCACAAAGGGCCCAATATTCGGCGTTATGTGTGTTCCCTTGTAGAACAGGTACTGCAACCTAAAGGGTTGCCTACTACAAGATATTTACAGAAAAGGGTTTGGCCCGGAATTGAACTCAGATGAACAAATCCATTGAGATTCTACAAATGTCGCAATCTCTAGTTAGTACAAGAACTACTAGTATTCTAGCTAGACGACTCTCTGCTAGCCCATGCCTAACCCTATAGTAGTTTGTGGTAATATAGTTTCAGTTAACTTAACAACGTTTTTTTTTTTCTGTTTTCAGGTGGTACAGATTACAAATATTTTGAAATAGACAAAATCAAAGGACACGTTTCTGTAAGAAGAAACATCCCTGAGGATGAACTTCTCCAACCAGCGACTCTTGTTATCAGAGTGAGTACACTATTCATTAATAAGTAAATATATTTTCCATACATAAAATACATAAAAAAATATTGAAGAAACAATAGAAAGGACACCTCGGCAGATTACTCGGTAGCTTCACTGTAACTGTTACAGAGTTGTGTTCTATTCTATAACCTTCAGATGCTGACATTATTTTTTTTTAATTCCGATATTAATGAGATAGTATTAACAAAGATAGTCTAAGAAATCAAAAGAAATACGGAACCTATTTATTAAGAAGATAATTATTTGGTTATAATTAACTTTAGCTGACTTTATCCTAAAGAGTCAGCTAAATGTCTTTATATTTAATGGTTACAATCTTGTATATATGTTTTTATTTTATTTAATTAGTGATTTTATCTATAAATACCGATAAACATTCACGTTCATTCATTTAAAATGAGTCACCTGAAATGTACGTAAAAACTGGTTTCATTTCAAACGAGATATTATTTGTACCTATATTTATATAAAGTTGAGACTTTGATTTCTACAGTTATATAAGTTTTTTTGAGTGTGTGTTTTGTTTTTATAATTATAACAAAAATGCAGTGGCGTATCAAGGAGGAGTAGGGGGCAATCCGCCCAGGGCGACACGTGCCAAGGAGCATTTTAAGGGTGTAAAAATAAAAAAAATGAAAGTCTTAAAAAGTTAATAAAAAAAAAACTTAAATTTTATACGAGGTTTTAAGGTCGTAATTGTTTTTAAATTTTATGTGTCTAATACTGTTTTTAAACTGTAATATTTACAAATTAAAAATGCATTTATTTTTAAATTTATGAAAAAGGGTGAATGTAACAGGAAGCTAAAATTACAAAAAAATTGAAAAAAAATTTTCAAAGTTTTTTTTTAAACTGGTTGAAAGTTTATAATATTTGTTTTTGTAGCCAGCTTATTTAATTTAACCATTTTTTTTATGATTTGAATTAAACATTTTTGTTTTGAAAAATCTTTGATTTTCTTTGATTATGACTGTAAATGTATACGAGTATGGTACTTAGTAAGATGAAAGTCTTAATTAGATGAAAGAGGCTAAAATTAGATCCTTTGATTTTAATTTCATGAAAATAAATATTTTGAAAACTTTCTGGATTTTTGATGGTTAACGGATTATCATTGCTAGAGGGGGAGGGGCAAATCTTACGACCTTCCCGGGCGGTAAAAATGGTTGCTACGCCTCTGCAAAAAATGTCGACTCTTTAGTTTTGAAATCCGTAATTGGTGGTATTTACTCATTCTAAGGTAAAATGGATAAACAAACAAAAGTCTCCACTCTAATGATTATTTGTGTGGAGACTTTTGTTTGTTAGAATGTCGACTCTATTTTTGACAGCTTGCCCACAAGTTGTCAGTAAGTGTTGAACTGTCACAGATTATTAATATTGTTGTTCCTTTTTTTTCAGGCAACGCAAAGTGATAACAAAGACCGCTATGCCTTGGCTACGCTGACAGTAAGCAGAGCAGGCACTTCCCTAAAAGAATTACAGTTCCTTCAAAGTCACTATGTTGCTGGTGTCTTAGAAAACGTCCCTCTCAATAGCGTCTTGCTCACTGTTATCACTAACAGACACAGAGATAAGGTCAGCAACAAAACCATTTATAATTCGTCTCTATTTCTTGCTAATCATGAAGAAATTGAATAATTTCATTGATGATAATTTCAATCATGAAATATTGAATAATTTTATCTTGAGAATTTTTAGTCTAAAGAAATAACATGTATACATTCAATTCAAGTATTCTAAAACTACTATAATTTATTTTAGTCTACAGAAATAACACTCCTGTTAATATGCCGACGTTTCACTAAAAATTGTTTGGTATTTTCAAGGCTAGTTCATTCTTAAGAAACTAGCATATAATTTTATCTTGAGGATTTTTTGTCTAAACAAATAGATTTATTGTTTTATTTTCAGCGATAACGCATACTTGAGGATTTTGTCTACAAATTATAACGCCGACGTTTCGCCAAAAATGTTTTTGCTTTTGCAAGGCTAGTTTTTTCCTCAAAAACTAGCATATAATTTTATCTGGAGAATTTTTGGTCTAAAGAAACAGAACTGCTTTTTATACGCCGACGTTTCGCCAAATTTTTTTTTTGCATTTTCGAGGCTAGTTTTTTCCTCAAAAACTAGTTCTTTACACAAAAAATCCTCAAAAAACCCATCTTTGAACTTTAAGAATCAATGGTCGAGAAGCTAAATCAATATAATTTTATTTTTTCGTATAAAATGAACTCCTTTTTATACGCCGACGTTTCACCAAATTTTTTTTTCATTTTCAAGCCTAATTTTTTCCTCAAAAACTAGTTCTTTACACAAAAAATCCTCAAGAAACCCATATTTGAACTTTAAGAATCAGTGTTCGAAAAGTTATATCAATATATTTTTATTAGTTCATATATAGTGTTTAGAGATGACTACTGAAAAGTCTTCCATACATCTGATCTATGGACCTCCCTGTCTTCATCTCCGACTCTTATCCCATCTTTAGATCATATTCAGGGCATAATTATAACTACACCTGTCTGAAAAACACGTCTTGAGAGATGAATTAGTAGTTACCTATAAAATCATAACATGTAGTTTTTACTTATTTTACTATTACCTCTAGACATGTAATTGTCAATATTTACTTTCTTTTGTACAGCGATTGCGGTTTGCGTTAGACAATCACACAGATATGTTCAGTGTTTCTCCTTCAGGTGACATCATTCTTCAAAGGCATTTGGACTTTGAAACTCAGGACAACTATTTGTTTCAAGTCTTCGCTACAGATGGCATGATGGTATTACTTTTTAATTACCTTCTGAAAGAAAACTACCTTATATAACAATGTCATGCACCATTGCTAGAAACACTTAAGATAAATGTTCAAGGGAAAAAGAAAGTGTATTCGAGTGATTCCTTGAATACAAAAGTAAAAATAAAAACTCAAATTTATTATAAGTAAATATATTAACAAACTCTATGACAGAGATTTATTTGACATATCTTGAATTTTTTTTCCCTTTTATTTTATTTTCCCTAAATATTACATAAGTTTTTAAAAATCTACTTAATTATTTTTATATTAACTGTTAATTGTTTCATTGTATGCAGGTTGGATACTTCATCTGAATATTTGTTTACATTGTAAAAGTAACAAACTCTAGAGTAGCCTACACTCAACATTACTATAAGTAACTTAATATCAAATTTCTTGAGTATATAACACATAACGTCTCATTTAAGCATAAAATAAACATCTAAATGGGATATAATTATTAGTCTTTCATTCTGAGGTAGTGTAGTTAGTGATTGAAGGACATATCAATATATATGCTTATTTTTGGACATCACACAGCTGATGAAAATAATTTCATTAGTATAACTACAGCAGTAATAACATTTTTGAAAAACCAAAGTGAACATTTCTTGATACGAAATATTCTCCTACAAGTGAACATGGCTTTTGTTCAAACAGCCAGTGGATTTCTTACATCGTTTACTTGACATCCTTCTACATTGAATATTAAAGTAAAATTTTTCAAATTCAAAACAGGAAAATACCATTTTTTTCTCTGAAAAACATCATAAACATCGAAGAAAAAATGTTGTTTTAAGATGATTTATAATTAAAGATGTAGGATAATTAGTTTTTGTACACGCGTACTAAAATTTCAATTCGCTTGAAAACTGGTAGTAACTAGTCAAGTTTTTCACATTTTTCCAACTTTTTGTACACGTGTACTCAATCTGCGCTATGTTTAAAACTGTAGTAACTAGTCAAGTATGTTTCATTTTTTCAACATTATGTACAAAAAAAACTAAAAGTGCGACATGATTGAAAAAAAGTAGCAACTAGTCAACTTTGATAAATTTTTTCAACCTTTAGTAGAAGTGTACTAAAAATGCTCCACCAGCGATATACGAGGTATGACGGTTTATAATAATGTATTATTTAATAAATAAACTCTTCGGCACTAACCATAAGCATGTATAGTATTTATTGTTGGTCGTAAAAGACAAAATCAAAAGAATATGAAGCAATCTCTCTAAACTAAGCAAAATATTCTGTTCTCACCTTTAGTGTGATTAAAGTACTTATAATTTCTTTTTTAAACGTCTACATTCTCTTAGACTGAAATTAATACATATTTTCCTGTTTAGAATGCCAGCTGTTGGGTAAACATAACAGTGCTAAATGTGAACGACTGGGACCCTCGGTTTAGATTTCCCCAGTACGAGTTCTTCCTGACGGAGATTCCCTCAGACACAAAGGATGGTGTGGCCGTTGGGAGGGTAGAGGCAGCCGATGGAGACAGAGGAGACAAAGTTTCACTTACTCTCCATGGACCTCAGGCCAAGTAAGCCTTTCCTTAATAATATCAATTTTTCCAGATAAGGTGATTTGTAGTGGATTGTGTTTGAAATTTATTCACCAAAAAAGAAAATTGAAATTCCTGGACACGCTACTTTTTCAATACTTGTATATATTCATAGGCAGATAAATCTAAAAAATGGGTTACCTTCATAATTTGAAATGGATAATTTATTATTATTAAATCAAAGAAGCATTATATTTACATATAAAATAAATTTTTTTCAGGACCCCGGTCAGTTCTGAACTGACCGAGTAGTGATAAAAAAAAATAATTGTTTCTACTTCTTGGTTGATACTTTTATCAATACAAATATATATTTCGTTAAATGTCTTATTTATTTTTACCTCGTACGTTTTCTACATACTTTTACTAATTTTTTTCACAAATTTACCATTTATCTGGTGAAATATGAATTAGCCTACCAAACGGTGTATATTTTACCAGAACATGGACAAATATGTAAGAAAATTAGAAAAAGTACATAGAAAACGTATAAGGATAAAAAAAAACAAATTATTTAATGATTTTGTTAAATGATGGTCTGATTCCAAAATATACCTATATATATATATATAACAAGATTTCACATAAACACGTGAAATAACAACCAATGATCAAACTACAATATGAAATGGAAAAAAACCAAGATCTCTTTCAACCGTCACAAGCGGTCTTCGTCAGAGTCCGCTGATCATTAATAATCATTATATATATATCAGAAATAGTTCTTGGCGACGAATGTCGAAATACCGTAGTCAGTTTTTGCGATTTCTTTGATATGTGTTCTTTCTGTGAATTTAGTATATATATATTGGTTGATGCGGGACCAAATAAGGTTGACTTTTTTTTTTTTTTTTTTTTTTCAGTTGAAGGCTTCTAGCTCTCATCGAAGTCACGTACAGCGGTTCTTCTCATCCATGGAGTCATCTCCGCCGACACATGGATCATGGATCATCCGACACTCCATGGATGAGAAGAACCGCTGTACGTGACTTCGATGAGAGCTAGAAGCCTTCAACTGAAAAAAAAAAAAAAAAAAAAAAAAAAAAAAAAAAGAGTCAACCTTATTTGGTCCCGCATCAACCAATCAGATATCAGAACCAGACACCTCACGTAGATTTCAATAATATATATATATATATATATATATATATATATTAAAGTTTTCTTGTCACGACCGCTTATATTCTACATTATTTTTCTTTATTGAGATTTGCTCTAGGTGGACCAGCTTAAATATATATAATTGAAAATTATAGGAATTCAGTCAAGAGGAATCTTCTTATAAAATAACTTGTTGTGTATTAATAATAATCTACTTTTATTTTATGATTACGGACGTATATAATTACAAAACAAAAGTAAATGTTTATTCATACAGAACTGTTTATTTACTTGTATAGTTTGTGTGGAAACTCAAACTTGACCTAAATGTTTATAAAATTCTATAACTATAATTAAAAGAGATTAAAAGAATCTCACAATAATTAAAAATGCCGAAAACTTAAAGTAATAATCGGTTAATTGTGAACCCTTCTTAAAAATGATATATTCTGTTTAGGTATGAATGAAGTTTTTTTAAAAGTAGCCTATGCATGGTTGAATCAAAAATGAATCAAAAGAAATAATCGATATTTACGTTTCTTTATGTTGACAGGATGTTTACAATAAATGAGCTGGGGATAATCAGGATTGTTGACATATCGGCTCTGAACAGCAGTACAGTTCACCTGGTTGCTGTTGCAACTGACACTGGAATCCCACCCCGACAGGTATGGTCCACTCTTAGAGTGATATTTAACTGAATAGAAATGTAGTATTGTAAGAATTAATCCAGAGGGGGAGTAAAATACCCCCTCCTACTGTCAAGAGTAATAGAGTCAAGATAATCTGGATAGAATAATGTCAGTATAAAGTCTATCAGTATATAAAGTATATCAGTATAAGTTATAAAGTATAAAGTTTATCTGTCAGTCAGTTAGTATTAAGGAAAACACAAAAATATAATAAAGGAAGGAAAAAACTGTCTTATGTATTTTTGTTTTATTTCAAATACTTATATTCAACTCTTCAAAGAGGATGAACTGTAAAAGACATATATTTTACTATTAATATCTTAGCCTCGATCTAATCTCTTGATCAGATGTGACTCTTTTGAGTAAATGTGCAGTTTTTTTTTTTTTTTTTGAACCACCGTTAAAAGTTTTCAACGACAAAGAGAGCTTAAAGAGTAAAAATTTGAGACAAATATTTGTAAAAGAATATATTTAATTTTTAATGTGGATTTTGATTGGTTTTAATGTAAAAACCAAAGCTTTACAATATTGAATTTAGATTTTTCTTCCATATCGTTTTTATTTATAAATGAACAATGTCTATTAAGATCACTTTCTTTTTAAAGGATATGGGTCGTTTTTTTTTTCAGAAATTTTTAAAAATAATTATACTAATGGTGACTTTCATATACTTGACGCCTTTGTGTTGTTAAGCAGGCGAAAGCATGGATTGTTTTTGATTCGTCACTTATTAAGCATAGCTGTCATCCTTGGTGTCACCCATCCAAGTGATTACTATATCCAGTGTTACTTAACTTCGGTCATCTAGTGAGAACTGTTTTTTTAACATGGTTGTGGCCATTGGTTGTGGTTTTCAATCACCACACTCATGGTTCACTCATAAACAACAAATAATTTTTCTTAGCATTACCAAATTATTGAAATTGTCTTACCTTTATCGCCTAGCTTTTTTTTATTTATTCTATTATAAACCTTGAAGGCTAACCGTAGAACAGTTCTGTTGAAAACAACATTGTTTTCAGGTGTTTCACAAACCATGAAATGAACACCAATCATAAGATCATAAATTCCTAAGAGCAAAACAACAATCATTACTAACTAGAGAACTATCAAAACAAAGAAAACACATTTAGAGAGCTAAACTTCTATTACGAAAACTTACCTCAAACTACACTTTAATGAAACTTTATCTTTTGTTTTCCCATAGTTTCAGTTATACGTTTAATAAAAGAAAAAAGATAAGAAATAAATCAGTATTAATTAATTTGATAAAAAATTAAATTACCTTCAGTATAAAGAAAATATATTCTCAACCAATCTGAAACATTAAGGAATGTAATAGATTATGTTATGTCAGGTTGCGGCGGTCGTCCCTCGAGAGAACACACATAGGACCAAGTTTGGCCCTTGATGATACTATACTATGAACATTTAAAATATGACTAACTCAAGTATATGTAAAGTAGGAATCATTACTGAGTACCTGATGTAATACAGGCTCGAGACCGACGTTTTAAGATGTATCCACATCTCGCTTGAATAAATCGATGGCCAGATTGGGTATTGAACCCCGGATCTACCAGTCCAGAAATGAGAACGTTGCCACTGGCTAAGGTGGCATAGTATAGTATACTACTATACTGTACTATACTATTGAATATACTATCTTGAACTATACTATACTATTGAACAATACTAGCCTGGACCATATTATTCTGAAATATACTATAACTATATAACTATACTATACTATATAACTATAATAGGTTTAACTTTTTGACTATTTTCATTCAACTTCAATGAAAATAAAAAAAAATATAACATTTTGAAAATTTACTGCATTATGCTTGACTCTTCGTCTATTCTCACACGAATACTATGAAAGTGAATAACGTTATGACATTTAGCAAGCTAATTGTATTTCACTTATCGTTTTGACTATTCTAACACGACTACTATGAATATATATAAAAATATACCTACAAAAAAAACCAAACCTACATACTACTGTTCACGCTTTGAATACTCTCAGACCAATTCCATTAAAAAAGAAAAATTTATCAAATTAAGATAACATACCATATTAGTCTTATAATAATTGATATTCTTACACGATTTCTATGAAAAGAAAGAAAAATATAAAATTTTGAAATTTTTCTGTATTACTCTTCACCTTCCCATTATTCTCACACGAATAATATGATTGTGGAAAAATTTATCAAATTAAGATAACTTACCGTATTAGTCTTAACATTATTGATATTCTTACACGATTTCTATGAAAAGAAAGAAAAATATAAAATTTTGAAATTTTTCTGTATTACTCTTCACCTTCCCATTATTCTCACACGAATAATATGATTGTGGAAAAATTTATCAAATTAAGATAACTTACCGTATACTCTTAACATTATTGATATTCTTACACGATTACTATGAAAAGAAAAAAAAAAAAATTTTGAAATTTTTCTGTATTACTCTTCGTCAACCCATTATTCTCACACGAATAATATGATTGTGGAAAAATTTATCAATTAATAACTTACCGTTTATTT
>JAPFBL010000910.1:0-116622 GCA_026182355.1 Hermatobates lingyangjiaoensis | reverse complement strand
AGTTGGTAATTTTTTTCTATTTTCATGCTCCTCGTGTTAGAATAGTCAAAACGAAGTGGGAAATACAAAATGTTTGTTAATTTTGATATATTTTTTCGTTTTCATAGTTTTTTAGTGAGAGTAGTTAAGGTGTGAACAATTATAGGGTAAAGTTTGTTTAGTTGGTAATATTTTTATATTTCCATGCTCCTCATGTTAGAATAGTCACAACGATGTGGGAAAACAATAGAATTGATAATTTTGATATATTTTTTCGTTTTCATAGTTTTCCAGTGAGAGTTGGTAAATTGTGATCAATTATAGGGGAAAGTTTGTTTATTTGTAATTTTTTTCTATTTTCATGCTCCTCGTGTTAGAATAGTCAAAACGAAGAGGGAAATACAATAGGTTCCTTAATTTTTATATATTTTTTCGTTTTCATAGTTTTCCAGTGAGAGTTGGTAAATTGTGATCAATTATAGGGGAAAGTTTGTTTAGTTGGTAATTTTTTTCTATTTTCATGCTCCTCATGTTAGAATAGTCAAAAAAAGAGGGAAATACAATAGGTTTGTTAATTTTGATATATTTTTTCGTTTTTATAGTTTCCAGTGAGAGTAGTTAAGGTGTGAAAAATTGTAGGGTAAAGTTTGTTTAGTTGGTAATTTTTTTCTATTTTCATGCTCCTCATGTTAGAATAGTCAAAACGAAGAGGGAAATACAATAGGTTTGTTAATTTTGATATATTTTTTCGTTTTTATAGTTTTCCAGTGAGAGTAGTTAAGTGTGAAGAATTGTAGGGTAAAGTTTGTTTAGTTGGTAATTTTTTTCTATTTTCATGCTCCTCATGTTAGAATAGTCAAAACGAAGAGGGAAATACAATAGGTTTGTTAATTTTGTATATTTTTTCGTTTTTATAGTTTTCCAGTGAGAGAAGTTAAGGTGTGAAGAATTGTAGGGTAAAGTTTGTTTAGTTGGTAATTTTTTTCTATTTTCATGCTCCTCATGTTAGAATAGTCAAAACGAAGAGGGAAATACAATAGGTTTGTTAATTTTGGTATATTTTTTCGTTTTTATAGTTTTCCAGTGAGAGTAGTTAAGGTGTGAAGAATTGTAGGGTAAAGTTTGTTTAGTTGGTAATTTTTTTCTATTTTCATCCTTCTCATGTTAGAATAGTCACAACGATGTGAGAAATACAATAGAATTGATAATTTTAATATTTATTTTCGTTTTCATAGTTTTCTAGTGAGAGTAGTTAAGGTGTGAAGAATTGTAGGGTAAAGTTTATTTAGTTGGTAATTTTTGTCTATTTTCATGCTCCTCGTGTTAGAATAGTCAAAACGAAGAGGGAAATACAATAGGTTCGTTAATTTTTATATATTTTTTCGTTTTCATAGTTTTCCAGTGAGAGTAGTTAAGCTGTGAAGAATTGTAGGGTAAAGTTTGTTTAGTTGGTAATTTTTTTCTCTTTTCATGCTCCTCGTGTTAGAATAGTCAAAACGAAGTGGGAAATACAATAGGTTTGTTAATTTTGATATATTTTTTCGTTTTCATAGTTTTTTAGTGAGAGTAGTTAAGGTGTGAACAATTATAGGGTAAAGTTGTTTAGTTGGTAATTCTTTTCTACTTTCATCCTTCTCATGTTAGAATAGTCACAACGATGTGAGAAATACAATAGAATTGATAATTTTAATATATTTTTTCGTTTTCATAGTTTTCTAGTGAGAGTAGTTAAGGTGTGAACAATTGTAGGGTAAAGTTTGTTTAGTTGGTAATTTTTTTATATTTCCATGCTCCTCATGTTAGAATAGTCACAACGATGTGAGAAATACAATAGAATTGATAATTTTGATATATTTTTTCGGTTTCATAGTTTTCCAGTGAGAGTTGGTAAATTGTGGTCAATTATAGCGGAAAGTTTGTTTAGTTGGTAATTTTATTCTATTTTCATGCTTCTCATGTTAGAATAGTCACAACTATGTGAGAAATACAATAGGTTTGCTAATTTTGATATATTTTTTCGTTGTCATAGTTTTCCAGTGAGAGTTGTTAAGGTGTGATCAATTATAGTGTAATGTTTGTTTAGTTGGTAATTTTTTCTATTTTCATCCTTCTCAAGTTAGAATAGTCACAACGATGTGAGAAATACAATAGAATTGATAATTTTGATAATGTTTTTCGTTTTCATAGTTTCCAGTGAGAGTAGTTAAGGTGTGAAGAATTGTAGGGTAAAGTTTGTTTAGTTGGTAATTTTTTTCTATTTTCATGCTCCTCATGTTAGAATAGTCAAAAGGAAGAGGGAAATACAATAGGTTTGTTAATTTTGATATATTTTTTTGTTTTCATAATTTTCCAGTGAGAGTAGTTAAGGTGTGAAGAATTGTAGGGTATAGTTTGTTTAGTTGGTAATTTTTTTCAATTTTCATGCTCCTCATGTTAGAATAGTCAAAACGAAGAGGGAAATACAATAGGTTTGTTAATTTTGATATATTTTTCGTTTTTATAGTTTTCCAGTGAGAGTAGTTAAGGTGTGAAGAATTGTAGGGTAAAGTTTGTTTAGTTGGTAATTTTTTTCTATTTTCATGCTCCTCTTGTTAGAATAGTCAAAACGAAGAGGGAAATACAATAGGTTTGTTAATTTTTGATATATTTTTTCGTCTTCATAGTTTTTCAGTGAGAGTAGTTAAGGTGTGAACAATTATATGTTAAAGTTTGTTCAGTTGGTATTTTTTTTCTATTTTTATGCTCCTCATGTTAGAATTGTCAAAACGAAGAGAGAAATACAATAGGTTTGTTAATTTTGATATATTTTTTCGTTTTCATAGTTTTCCAGTGAGAGTAGTTAAGGTGTGAAGAATTGTAGGGTAAAGTTTGTTTAGTTAGTAATTTTTTTCTATTTTCATGCTCTTAATGTTAGAATAGTCACAACGATGTGGGAAATACAATAGAATTGGTAATTTTAATATATTTTTTCGTTTTCATAGTTTTCTAGTGAGAGTATTTAAGGTGTGATCAATTATAGGGTAAAGTTTGTTTAGTTGGTAATTTTTTTCTATTTTCATGTTCCTCATGTTAGAATAGTCAAAACGAAGAGAGAAATACAATAGGTTTGTGAATTTTGATATGTTTTTTCGTTTTCATAGTTTTCCAGTGAGAGTAGTTAAGGTGTGAACAATTATGGGGTAAAGTTTGTTTAGTTAGTAATTTTTTTCTATTTTCATGCTGCTCATGTTAGAAGAGTCAAAACGAAGAGAGATATACAATAGGTTCGTTAATTTTTATATATTTTTTCATTTTCATAGTTTTCCAGTGAGAGTTGTTAAGGTGTGAACAATTATTTGTTAAAGTTTGTTCAATTGGTATTTTTTTTCTTTTTTCATGCTCCTCATGTTAGAATAGTCAAAACAAGAGAAAATACAATTTCGTTAATTTTGATATATTTTTTCGTTTTCATAGTTTTCCAGTGAGAGTATTTAAGGTGTGAACAATTATAGGGTAAAGTTTGTTTAGTTGGTAATTCTTTTCTATTTTCATGCTTCTCATGTTAGAATACTCACAACGATGTGAGAAATACAATAGAATTGATAATTTTAATATATTTTTTTCGTTTTCATAGTTTCCAGTGAGAGTAGTTAAGGTGTGAAGAATTGTAGGGTAAAGTTTGTTTAGTTGGTAATTTTCAAAAAGTAAAAAAATCTAACAAAGTTGACTAGTTTCTACATGGTTTCAATCATTTTGCACTTTAAACACACACGAAAAAAAGGTTGAAAAATGCAACAAAGTTGACTAGTTACAACCTTATTTCAATGATTTTGCAATGTTAGTATACTTTTTACAAAAAGATGAAATAATATAAGAATGTTGACAAGTTTCTACCTATTTTCAATCTGTTTGCACTTTAAACACATTCGTAAAAAAAGTTGGAAAATGTAACAATGTTGACTAGTTACTATCTTTTTTCAGCCGATTACCACATTTAGTACACTTTTCCCATAAAGTTGAAGAAATGTAACAAAGTTGACTAGTTTCTACATGTTTTGAATCATTTTGCTCTTTTAACACACTCGTAAAAAAAGTTGAAAAATATAACAATGTTGACTAGTTACTATCTCATTTCAGTCGATTTCCACTTTTCGTACACTTTTTACAAAAAGTCAAAAAAATGTAACAAAATTGACTAGTTTTACATGTTTTCAATCATTTTGCACTTTAAACACACTCGTAAAATGTTGAAAAATATAACTGTTGCTAGTTACAATCTCTTTTCAATCGTTTGCACCTTTAGTACAGTTTTTACAAAAAGATGAAAAATGTAAAAAGTTGTATTTCTACCTGTTTTCAATCATTTTGCACTTTAAAACACACGAAAAAATCTGGAGTGGCCTACACTCTACTTTACTATAAGTATCTCAATGTCAAATTTCTTGAGTATATAAAAATAACGATCATTTAAGCATAACATAAATATCTAAATGGGATATAATTATTAGCATTGCATTCGTGGGTGTACAGATAGTGATTGAAGGACAATCAATTTATAAGCTTATTTTTGTACATCACAAATAATTTATTATTTGCAAATAATTTCATTAGTATAACTACAGCAGTAATAACATTTTTGAAAAACCAATGTGAACATTTCTTGAAACGAAATATTATCCTACAAGAGAACATGGCTATTGTTCAAATAGCCAGTAGATTTCTTATATCGTTTACTTGACATCCTTTTACATTGAATATTAATGTAAAATTTTCAAATTTGAAACAGTAAAATACCCTTTTTTCCTCTGAAAAACATCATTACAGCGAAGGAAATGTTGTTTTAAGGTGATTTGTTAATTAAAGATGTACGATAATTACAGTTATTAATCTCTAAACGAAAGATTTATATATTGAATTATCTTTTACATTTTTGGTTTTTAACAGAATTATTATACTGGGAATTTTATGGCTTCTTAGTATTTAATAAGATCATTTTCCTTCCCCTTTGTCAAATAACATATATACGAATTTTTTTTTAATGAGTGTTATCATTTACCTGCACAATATTATTCTTCTTACATCTCTTATAAGTCAATAATATATTTTAATTTTTTGATTAGAAACATCAATTTTATTTCAGTGGATTCGCTCAAAAAATTTCTAAGTCAATGTAAACAATGTAAAAAAATACAAAAAATTCGACAAGTATAGCAGGTGATCTCTTAGTCTAGGATAAACAAAGAGTTTTTATATCGTTATTGCTCTTTCCCGTAATTGAAAGTTCATGATTTTTTTTTTATGAATTGCTAATTTTTTGTTCCATTTTTGGTCAAATTTTCATTATTTTTTAACGAGCCGTTTTTCGTCAAAAAAAATTTTTGAAAACACAAATCGTACTGTAACGCCCTTTAGCGAATGTAATTTTAGAAAAAAATATCTCAACTCATTCTCCATATAATGTTCTATTTATAGGCATAGTTTCATTTTGTCCGTCAAACAGTATGGCTTGTATCGCTCTCACAAGGTTTGAGATTGAATTATAAGTCAAAATTTTTACATTTTATTGAAAAAAAAATTTCCTGTTTTTTTAAAATTCTGAATATATTTTTCGTTTGTTGCATTTCAAACCTCAAAGATAATGTCAAAATTTCAAAACTCTATGGTTATCAGTTTAGGAGAAATAAATGTTTTAAAAAAAACGGTTTTTGGAAAAAAAGTGACTTTCCATCATGCATAATTCTTCCCAAAAATAGGGATCTTCGTCTTTTGAGGCCCATTTTTGTGTAAAATATCCTTAATCCATCAAAGATCTGGACCGTAGCGTGGTAACAAGCAATGCTAACACACCACCCACCCACCCACCCCACCCACCCACAACACAAGACATCATGTAAAAACGTCATAAAACGACTTCTGGACCTCAAAACATGTAATTCCGTCAAAATCTCGAGATCGAATTTTTTCACGATCACTATACTTTACTTATAGTAAAGTAAAAATAAAAAAAATTCGACAAGTATAGCAGGTGATCTCTTAGTCTAGGTTAAAACAAAGAGTTTTCATTCGTTATTGCTCTTTCCCGTAATTGAAACTTCATGATTTTTTTTTATGAAGCTAATTTTTTTGTTCCATTTTTGGTCAAATTTTCATTATTTTTTAACGAGCCGTTTTAGCGTCAAAAAAAATTTTCTGAAAACACAAATCGTACTGTAACGCCCTTAAGCGATGTAATTTTGAAAAAAAATATCTCAACTCATTCTCCATATAATGTTCTTTATAGGCATAGTTTCATTCTTGTCCGTCAAACAGTATGGCTTGTATCGCTCTCACAAGGTTTGAAATTGAATATAAGTCAAAATTTGTACATTTATTGAAAAAAAATATTTCTGTTGTTTTAAAAATTGAATTATTTTTCGTTTGTTGATTTGAAACCTCAAAGATAATGTCAAAATTTCAAAACTCTAGGTTATCAGTTTAAGAGAAATAAATGTTTAAAAAAAAAAAACGGTTTTTTGCAAAAAAAGTGACTTTCCCATCATGCATAATTCTTCCCAAACAATAGGGATCTTCTTCCCTGTGAGGCCCATTTTTGTGTAAAATATCAACTTGATCTATCAAAGATTCTGGACCGTAGCGTGGTAACAAGCAATGCTAACACACGCACCCACCCACCCACATACACACAGACATCATTGTAAAAACGTCATAAAACGACTTCTGGGACCTCAAAACATGTAATTCCGTCAAAATCTCGAGATCGAATTTTTTCACGATCACTATACTTTACTTATAGTAAAGTAAAAAAAGAAAAAAACATATTTTTTCTTGTTTTTTCTCCAAACTATACAGAATATATGTGCACTCCTATTTAAGCTGGAAACGAGAATAGTTATGAGCTTGTAATTTTATCCAGCCTTAACAATTAGAATCTTTAGCACTTGTTCATTCAAAAAGACATATTTGATTTATTAAAACTATTTCTTTCTGATTTGTAATGTAGATAAATTTTAGAAGGAAATCAAAAGGACAAAGTTTGAAAAGTATTTCTTCTTTTCTGTTGAGAGACACCCAGGGGTAAAGAGGTGTTATCCTTGGCAATCTTCAATGAGAATGTTATGCAAAGTACCGTGATGTTGGGACAGATGGCAGTCAGTTCTTGGAAGTGATGCCATGCTGCCCCCAGTCTTTTCTAACGACGGAAAACTCAGCTACACACTACTATGGTCATCATTTCGCTCACCAATACGTCATACAGAGGCACAAAACTTTAACTCTTATGCCGATTTGTCTTTAGCTGTTTATAAATAGTATACAACTTATTTATTTGATTACAATCAAATACATGCATATTACGTATTAGTAAGATTACATAAAAAAATGACCAATGCGTCTAATTTCAAATTCTGTTCGTCATTTTCCCAGTTTTGGATGTTATCCATCTTCAAGAGAAATTGATCTAACTTGTGAAGTTTCACAAGGAAGGAGAATAAATCTGAGTACATCTTCTCTCGGAGAAGACGTTAATCCGTTGGTTCCGAGCCTGTGCGATGTCAGATACTCGTTAATAATCTCTACTATAAATATAATTGGGTTAGGCGAAATTTAGAACAACTGTCATCGGCGAGCACGCAAGCGACTGGCTACTCTGGATCCATACCTTTACTATATTACCATTGTTTATATTATTCAAATTTTAAATTGAATAATTTTTTTTGTTACATTTATTTTTAATATATTTGTGCTACTGTCATCGGCGAGCATGCAAGCCAGTGGGCTACCCTTGCTCCATGCCTTTAGTTTATTACCAGTGTTTATATTACGCAAATATTAAACTAAAAATTTTTTTTTCATTTATATATAATGCATCAATGATCAAACCAAAGTAAGAAATGGGAAAACAAGACTAAGATCTTTCAACCGTAACAAGCGGTCTTCGTCACAGTCAAAAACCCTTTTATTTCCTTCTATTTATATATAATACATTTGCACTACTGTCATCGGCGAGCACGTAAGACACTTACTACCCTGGCTCTAATTTTTTGAACATAGTGATAATTTTCTTTTATTTAATATTTTTCAGGTAATAAATAACATATACTTAATTTCAGGTCTTTGTCTCCATGGAAAACAAACAAACCCACGAACTTTATATATAGAGATAACAACTAATCCATGTGATTTTGAATACGGTGAGTTTTGCCTGGTTTTGGATGTTTTCAATCCTCAAGGGGAACTGTCCTGACACGTGCAGGTTAGTTTTACATAACTACTTCCTAACTGATACATTTATTTGCGGCACCTATTTAAATTATAGGTAAGCCACCTTACCGGGAACACCAATTACAGATTGGGCTACCTATTCATGGACTCCGCACCCAGTATTCCTCAACTCCAATATTTTTATGGAAAAATTTATATTCAAAAAGGTAATAGTAAACAGTGAATCAGCTCTCAACTTTACAATGAGTAAACCTATTATCAAAAAAAAATTAATCAATTTAATTAACTGATTAATTTTAACGTGGGTACCACATGTGTCTTGCTGCAATGATATTATAATTGGCATACTGTTTAAAACGCTAATTGTTTTTTTTAATCACCAGATTGTCTATCCATGGAAACAAAACAAACTTTTATGTGTTATATTAAATTGCAGACTATTTAAACATCAGAAAATACCATTAATGTGGAAAAATATACAATTTCACTCAACTTGGCTAGAAAAAGAGGAAAACCTGATTACAAAATATAGTAATGACTTATTCAGTTTTATTAATAAAAGATCCATTAGTGAACTATAAGTTCCAAAATTAAAAATTTTAAAGTTCCTAATTATATAGTAGTATATAATCAATAATATGTTATATTGATTATGTTATATTGATATGTATGTAATAATTATAATTGTATGTAATGAATATATGGATACGAATAGAATGTAGTTATATTTAAATGTGTAAAGTATTTACATTAATATATGCAATGCAAATGTATGTACTAATGATCAAACCATAATAAAAAATGAGAAGAAAAAGACTATGACCTTTAAACCACAACAAGCGGTCTTCGTCAGGGTCAAAAACCCAACTTTTCTGACGTAGACTGCTTGTTGTCGTTTAATGAACTTAGTCTTTTCCCTTTTTGTGGTTTGATCATTGATTGTTATTTCATGTGTTTATGTGAAATTCTGAGGTAAAATGGATAAACAAACAAAAGTTTCCACATAAATGAAGTTTTATTCAACAACAACAACGCGTTTTGAACACTTGGTGTCTTCCTGATGATGAACACAAAGTGTTCAAAACGCGTTGTTGTTGAATAAAAGTTCATTTGTGTGGAGATTTTCGTTTGTTTATCAATTTTACCTCAGAATGAGTAAATACCACATAATTTCGGATGGCACAGGTAGTGATTTATGTGAAATGTTGTTATCGGTATATTATATATATTATATATTAATGTAGACTAAACCTCAATCAGGAAGAGAACAGGTTAAAAACAAATTCCCTCATGACACGGTACTGCCTGTAAAGAAACCATAAAAAAATACTATTTGTGTTTCGATTACTTGTAATTTGTATTTGTATTTTGAAATAATAAATTAGCATAATAGCTTAAAATGAATACTTGTAAATAAACCAATTACTGGGTATCTCGTGGTGTTGGTCGGAAAAGAGATTGCTTTGAAGAACGGTTCGAGTTCTGTTTGTATCTAAATGCGTTTATGTTTTTTATCCCAAACCTAAAGGTGTTTATGTTGTGTCATTTCGATAGCAGACTTGCTAACATGTCAATAATTACTGTAGATGTTAACACATTTATTAAAAAAAAAAAAACTGAAACTTAATGCTTATAACAATTAATTTCTTTTGTTTCCGTCAACTGAGAAATTAGAACGGTAAACATAACCGTACCATGGGTGGCTGCTTCCCAAATCATATTTAAGAAAACCTCACTATTGAAGGAACTCTGTGAATTTCTCAATTGTCATACCTTTCACACAATTTCCTTCCTTAATTGTTTTTTTTTTTTGGCTGATAGAAGGATATTTATTTCGGTCTCGTATCAATCAAGGTGTCTCCATTACTGTTAGTCAAACAACGGTTGTGACTATTCCACATGCCTGTCGTCTCCAAGCTGTAGTCCAGTTACTATCTTCTTTAAAAATCACCATTGTCTTCTCACTTTTGACCCTTATCAAAAGAATTACTTCATTTATAGCTGGCAATATTCTACAATATTTCGATTAAACTTTTTATTTGTAGAAATATCTACAGTAGACTGTAGGAGAGAGTAAACCCTCTATCTGAAAAACCGAGCACTCCATTTAATTGATATTTTCATGTGATTATTAATTGTCTATTATAATGTACTTGTCATTGTATGATTACTTGCAAATTTTTTCTATCATTTTGCTTTTCGCTTTAATGACATCAGTCAATGGAAAGAAACAAGTAACAATGTTATTAAAAGCCAATCACTGACCAAATCATATTCATTTGAGAATATCTAATTAAAACAATGATTATTTAAATTCTATTTATAAGTTTATTATTATAATAATGATAATAGCCATTTATTTCACCAAAAAAATTATAAATAGTACATAAAAGAACATACTCGTATCTCTTTTGATAAACTTATGTATATATAAAATAGTTTTATTTTTAAATTTCCAATTGTGAAACTACGCTTACCACATGCCATAGGCTTCTCCCAACTCTATCCATTTTCATTTTTCTGGGGAGAAAGAAGTATGTATTACTTTGCCAAAGTATGTATTACTTTGCCAAATTACATACTTTCTATAATTTCTACAGGACTTACAGTATGTAATACTTACTTTGCCAAAGTATGTATTACTTTGCCAAATTGCATACTTTCTATAATTTCTACAGGACTTACAGTATGTCATACCTGTAAGTATGACAGTGTTACATATTTCAAAATAGAGTTATTTATTAAACCTTAGTCTGAAGATGCTTTTTTTTCTTTTTTCAAAAATTGTTGATACTTATATTGTTTAACTAGCATGAATATTTATTTAGTTAAATGAATAATTGTACAACCAGTTTAAAATAAATTTAATATATATTTATTATGTTGTGTTTTTTCTTTTTTTTTTTTGGAAAATTTTAAGTTAGTTTTTTAGATTACTCTAAAGTAGTTCTCTCGTAAAAAAACATAACATACTATATAACTACATATACGATTCACTTATTGTTTGGTTGTGGATTATGTATTTGACAAAGAAATCTGAAATTTCAAGACCATACAAAAAAGTTAGTCCAACCACCCCCAAGAGGAAAGAAACAAAACAAATAAGCAAACTGTAATCATATTTGATTTGTTTTCCGTTTAAATTTCGTGATATTTGTAATACTTTTTTTGTTTGTCACCAAGCGCTACGATGTCAAGGCCGCGGAATGGTGGTTAGTCCTCAAATTAGCTACTCTGCTTGGAAGCCAGTTCTTGCAGAGCTCTTAGTCAAATCGGCTGTGATAGCACAGAGAAGTGTCTTGTGGGTATTCACCACGCTTTACGAAGTTGAGACTGAAGAATGCCGTAGATAAAGGAAGAAGCTTATCATACGCTGACTGCTTGATGTTGCCCCAGGAATGACGTGCATAAAAATTACCCAGTTTATATCTTGAAATAATTACAAGTTTAAAACAAGTTTTAAAACGTTAGAATCTTGTTACCTAGTACTAGCCTACCCTGACCTATTTTATTCCCTTGCAGTTTAGACTTGTAGTTTAAAATTCCAGTAGTACTGGGAAATCATAATTATATGAGTTACAAAAAAAACACTGTTAAGTCAGGTTTTTTAATTTCTTGAATTTACTTTGAACATACGTGAATAGTATGTTTACTACTTTACCCTATTGTTAACAGAGTTCATGAACTGTATGAATGACAAAACTCAATTCGTCACTACCGCAAATACACATAAGAAAAAATAGAAGAAAATTAATTTAAAACTTATAGTTACAATGATCGTACAGTAAAAAGCTAATGAAATGGTCTCCACATATACAAATTTAATGGTATAAACAACGCGTTTCGAACACGTAGTTCAGTTGTCAGTTGTGTCAGTGTGAGTTGTGTCAGTTGTACCACAGACACTCACCCTTAGTTAATGCCTGAGGAAGAACACTACGTGTTCGAAACGCGTTGCTTATACTATTAAATTTTTATATCTGGAGACCATTTCATTAACTTTTTACCCTACAATGAATAAATACCACATAATAACTGATTGTACTACGTTAGACTTATAACAAACATCTTTAGTCAGTAAATAGCGAAGTGAAAAAGTTGACTTTACTATTAGTAAAACATTAAAGAATAATTTACTTATAAAAAAAAAGGAATTTTGATCGCATTAATTAATAAAAATTAATTAAAAAATAAAAATGCTGGTAACAAATTAAAAACCAAACACTGCCTACATTCGAATATTCAGATCGGAAACAATGTTAATTGATTGGGTTTTTACATTTTTTTTAAATTTTGAATAATATATTTTACTTCACTAAATCGATTCGTTTAATTAATTCTATTACAACCATTTTCCGTAACTTTAACGAATATGGTATATTTTAATATATTTTAAAAAAAGTCTGTCAAATAGATAATTTTTATTTTAAAATTGTTTATTTTAAGATAAAAAGTGTTAAATAAGTAGTTTTGCTTTCCTGTGAGTCTTTCTTGGTGATAATGAAAACAGTTAGTTCTGAGAACAGTAGAGTTCGCGTTATTGTAAGGATAGATGGCAAGGGTAGCCCAGTGGCTTGCACACTCACCTCCGGATTTGTAAATCCGTATATGATTCCTACTTTTGCCTTTCATTATTTTCACGTGAGAGATGAAATATTTCAGCGTCATGTGTTTTTTGAAGGATTTTTAGCCGTCTGTTTTGAGACTTGACAATGTCACGTACATGTTAAAGATCCTTATCTTAAGCAAGCTTAAGTTAAGAAAAATGTTGAACTCTCAATATATAGTAGAATCAAAGAGAGTAATTTGGGTTAACCATAACTAAAACAGGTGCCAAATAATAAATGAGCAACACATTTGACCCTTTACACACCATTAAAAGATCAACCCCTATTAACACAGGCGTTGATAATCAATCAAGATTCCTAAGATGACATCAGCATCTATTTACCACTCAAATGTCATAATGGTTCTATCAATGACATCCTTTTGAAACATGTTAATGAAGTTTATCAAATATATATCTAACGTAGTGCAATCAGTTATTATGTGGTATTTACTCATTGTAGGGTAAAAAGCTAATGAAATGGTCTCCACATATAAAAATTTATTCGTAAAAACAACGTGTTTTGAACATGTAGTGTTTTACTTCAGGCATTAACTAACAAATACTAAATAAATAAAATATTAAAATAAAAGTTAAAAAAAATATTAACTAAAAAAACAGATGTATCTCTATACCCTCACCCACGTCTATGCTATTCCTAGTCAGTTGTACCACAGACACTCACCCTTAGGTTCGTACTCTCTTCCTTATTTTATTTTTATTTTATACTATATTTAATATAGATAACTCTCTGATGATATTGTATTTTTTAGTCCATGACTGAAGAAGAACACTACGTATTCAAAACGCGTTGTTTATGCCATCAAATTTGTACATGTGGAGACCATTTCATTAGCTTTTTACCCTACAATCAAACATATGTCTTAAACGTGCGAAAAAAGAAAGAAAAAAACGGACGACGTCTGAACGAGTCTGCTAGGAACAGTCAAGATAATTTGGATTTTTTATGTTTTGGTGTAGATGTTTCTGTAGGTAAGCCAGTGAGATGATATGCAGGATGATTCCACACTCAGAAGCACTGACCTATTACTGTAAATAAGACAGCAAGCGGAAGTGATTCCTATGATCTGGGGTACTGCTGTTTGCTGATTGGTTGCACAACAAATCGGTTAGCCACGGCTGCGAAGAGGACCCTATCAGCCACGCCGGTCACTGACTGCCCTCGCTATACACCAATTTAGCGTCGATTAAAATAATGCCCCGGTATCAGGGCAGGATTATTGGCGTGAAAGCCTGTAACCGGGTGGGCAGTTAGATGGCCCCAGAGTCACTGCTTGATCCAGCGTCACACCGACTCGGCAGATTGAGATAAATTGATCAGCTCTCGCCTTCTATCTCTATCTCGTAGGCTTCCCCTCTCGTACTTCTCATTCATACTCATAAAAAAGTTATTGAAAACATTTCATACTCACTAAAGAAATTTAGTTGTCTTTTCCCATACGTTACATTTTTTAAGCACATCGCAAACTTAGACTTTAGAGGTGAATACTACAAGCAATAACAAAATAAGTGATAAACGTAAAAAAAACAGTATAAATAATGCACCTGTATACCCTACCCTCTTAGAAGTGCCAGGGTAGCCCAGACGTTTGCACGCTTGCCTATGGACTGACAGTAGCTGGTTATATTCTCATTTTTTCTTTTGATATATTCACTCGAGAGGTAGCAATGTTATCCCTTGAGAAGGACGTTAAGCTGTTAGTCTCGAGACTGTGCATTTCTCAGGTACTTGTTAAAGTTGCTTAGTACACTTCAGGTAGACTATATGTAGGATTTCTTGTAGAATCATTAAGTTAGGTTTCAGTGGGAGTCCCACGATAGGACACATATAAACCGAACATTAGCCGTTTGTGATACAAAACAATGAAAATTCTACATTGTGAGTCCTAAATTCTGCCTAACTTAAGAATATTTAGAGTAGAGATCTTTATCAAGTAACTGACATGTACAGGCTTGGAACCGACAACTTAACCTCCTCTCCGAATCTCCTGCATGAATAAATCGAGAGCCAGAGTGGATATTGAACCCCAGATCTACTAGTCCAAAGGAGAGCACGTTGCCACTATGGCCTCCTTGGACGTCAAGAAAACTTTAAAGAAAATTGACGGATATCCCCCAGCCGATTACACAAGTCAATGATAGCCATTCCGCAGTTATAATTATGCAGTATCCGCAATAATTTTGATTCTATTGTTATAACATAAGTCCACATCCGAATCTTACTAGTGCCTTCTTATCAAAATTAGCCTTCAAAACAAAACAGTTACTGCTCTATTAAAATATAAAATTAAAATAAATATGAAATACATTTGTTATAAGGATATATCTCAAGCAGACAAGAGAGCTCTATAAAGAAAGATTATTACTCTGCCAACAGAATCGAGACATCCCATTGTTAGAATATAATAGAAGTGGAGGACAATAGAAACCAACACACAACCACAGGAAAGGAATCAAATCGTTCTCCAAGCAGTTGCTTCAAGTGAAATCATGATTTAGTTTTACTTTTTTTATTCATTCTATGTATGGTTTAAAATTTCTTTCCAAAAATGTCAATGTATAACATTATATTATCTAGAGAGTTCATCATTCACTACTGACGACAACCAAACAAACTATATATATATATATATATATATATTTGTATTTTGGGAGCAGACCTTCAATCAAACATGTTTTAATTTTAACTGTTGTTCTTTTTCAGGTTAATTTTTCAAGTTTTCTGACTATGGATTTCCGCCTTTCTGGCCTATTTTACCAGAAAGGCGGAAATACATAGTCAGAAAACTTGAAAAATTAACCCGAAAAATAACAACAGTTAAAATTGGCATAACTTTTAATAATATATATATATATATATATATATATATATATATATATATATATATATACCAAACAAACTATATATGTATATAGCAAACAGTCTACACAAACAAACACTTCACTTACGCCAACGTTTCGCTATATTTTTATAGCCTCATCAGGGCTGTACAAATATCAATATATACGTCCGACAGATAGATACAACGAAAACAGTAGTAAATATTACAAAACTGGTAAGACTGGTTATACGACAGGCTATAACAAGCTAATATTGCAATAAAGTTTACTAAGAGTGGCAATGTCTGTTTTTTTATTGCATGAGTTCTCTTAGTTTCTTAGAATTTCTTTTTTATCGCCAATCTTAGTAAACTTTACTGCAATATTATAAACGCTTAGCTTTTCTGGACAACCTGTTATAGCCTGTCGTATAACCTGTCTTATCAGTTTTGTAATATTTACTACTGTTTTCGTTGTGTCTATCTGTCGGACGTATATCTTGTTATTTGTACAGCCCTGATGATGCTATAAAAATATAGCGAAACGTTGGCGTAAGTGAAGTGTTTGTTTGTGTAGACCAACCCCCAATAACCTCTGCTCTTTGCTGTAATTTTTGCGGTCGAAAAAAAATAGAATATATATATATATATATATATATATATATATATATATATATAAATCGGAATGTGGTCAGTTTCTTCCACTTCCAATCAAACTCTCGTTGCCAACGTTTAGATTTTATTCAAAATCTTTTTCAATGGCAAAAGTAGGAATATTTGAAAATGAACGAACTATTATAAATTACATTCCTAAAACAATAATGCATTATATATAATTTACCAAACAATACTGAAACGATATGTATATATAATAATTGAGTAGAGTAATAATTGACTCTGATGAAGACCGCTTGTTACGCTTGAATGATCTCAGTCTTGTTTTCTCATTTCATATTGTGGTTTGATCATTGATTGTTATTTTATGTGTTTATGTGAAATCTTTATATATTTATATATATATATAATAATCACTCAAAATTCGAAAAAAACGATCCAAACTGGACAAATCAGCTCAAAAACGAAGAAAAGCAACACAAAGAGAAAAAGACACACTTACAAACTCAATTTTCGGATGATCCGTCTTCAGGAGGAAATAGAAAGGGCGACCAAGCATGCCGGAAACACAACAGCAGGAAACTCATATATATGATAATAGTAAATTTAAATTCAATACAAGAAATCCCACTAACGATATCAAAAAAGTATCAATAATATATATATAGGTGTGTATGTGTGTGTGTGTGTGTTTGATTTTTTGTTTCAATGTGAGTTTGATTCCAATCTGGGTTTACTGACGGGACGCTATATCATTTGAGTTATATTCTATTAGACATTAGACGGTTCATATATCTTTAAAAGTCGATGCCGTAAGTTGAAAACTAAATGATCTAAAAGGCTAATAAATTTAGTGTCAGAAGAAAAGTTGAGAAAGCTCTAACAAGGATGTTTTGTTGGTGTTTTATCTGCGTTTTATTTTTTTTATACTTAATGACATGCTCGTTTTGAGTTAGAACTCAAGTCGAGTGTCCACCGAAGCTGCGGAATCATTTATTTCCATTCAAGTTGTTATTCAAAACCCTGAATTCTATATCTTCGTGACATTTCATTTGCTAGTTCACGACATATATTGCAAAAAGCCATTCAATAAGTTTTACCGTTAACAAAATCCTATTCAGTGTGCTGACGTCAGAATGATATAGTGCAAGTAAAAATCAGCATATTACTATTCCAAAGGTGATAGACCAGGTAAAACGTGTTACAGCCAAGCTGGAAAATAATTTACTCGATCCATCGATGCAAACCTCCAAGTATATTATGAAAACATTAAGGACAAGCAAGTAAGTATTAAAAATAGAACTTCAACAAACCCCACAGCATATATAAAGCGAAATAAATAAAAACTAATGGATGGTTTATATAAATGAACAATATCTTTTTTTCAAATATGAACGTAAAAATGGTTAAAATATCTTAGTTTGATAAACATATAAGCATTGAAAACTTCTTTTCCTAAATATAACGAACGCACATATATCCAAGTTATATATGAAAATTACATGTGTATAATTATCATATATGATAATATAAGTATGATAAACACTGATAGTTACAGAGAAAACTTACTTTGATATTTGAATCATCTTTTTACGAGATAAAGCTTAATACATATGTACCATATATATATATATATATATTGAATATAGTCAGAGTTTAAGTGTGACTCACATGGAGATCTGTTGTTTTGGTTGTTTGATCTTAGTTTCATTCTTCAATCTTACCTAGTTTAGACATTGATTCACATGATTACTCCGTATCGTGATGTATAAATATATGAGAGTTAGAATATTTCTATCACTTCTGTTATTGTCTCTTTTATGCAGTAATCCATACAGTTTCCACAAATAATGTTTCAAGAAATGATTTACAAAATTAAACACGTCTTTGAGAATGAATAAATGGAATCAGAATGAAACCAGTGGGGTTTGAGAAAAAAGTTCACGGCAAACCGCTGATACCACTTTATTAAACTTGATGCACTTTGTAATTGCATGGGTTTTGTATTCATAAAGTGCCTGCTGACTAATTTTGTAAAGAAAACACAAATTAACCATGTTGTGCTACTTGGCTGAAATTGTGCTTACAGTCATAGCGGGGGTGAGTTTGTGTTTGCATAAGTTTTGCTGCTAAAGTGTAGGATTAAGAGGTTTAATGAAAGCGGATTGGCGCAGTGGGCGTGACTGATGAGGAGCAGTTTGCAAGCAAGTTGGCTGTACTTGGACGGCAGCCGGCTCTACCGTTAGACTGGCCAGTGAGGAGGACTCGCGGAGGCCCTCTTATTATCGAGGCCCGCTACCCTAATCGTCTCATCGCTTATTGCCTTTCACGTCTCCCTATTGTCTCCAAGGTTATATCACCACAAACCACTTGCGTCATCGTTTCTTTTTTCATATCGCTTTTTAGAAACAGGTTACGGAACCAGTTGATGATTATATGAAACAGTTACATCCCGTCAGCATACCAATCGTTCAACGTAATGAGATCCTACGGTCACTCACGGGCTTTTACGTCCCCACTCTAAAATACCTGTACCTAAACCATATACCAATAAACTCGCTAATCAGCATTAAATCCACAGTAGAGGGTCAAGGTAGCCCAGTGGTATGCGTTCTCACTTCTGTACTAGTAGATCCGGATCCGATTGACATCCTATACCCACCGAACGATCTTTACATCTCCACTCTAAACTGCCAGCACGTAAACAATAACAAGCAAAATCTACTAATAGACTTCCTAATCAACATCAAATCCACAGTAGAGGGTCAAGGTAGCCCAGTGGTATGCGTTCTCACTTCTGTACTAGTAGATCCGGATCCGATTGACATCCTATACCCACCGAACGATCTTTACATCTCCACTCTAAACTGCCAGCACGTAAACAATAACAAGCAAAATCTACTAATAGACTTCCTAATCAACATCAAATCCACAGTAGAGGGTCAAGGTAGCCCAGTGGTATGCGTTCTCACTTCTGTACTAGTAGATCCGGATCCATTGACATCCTATACCCACCGAACGATCTTTACATCTCCACTCTAAACTGCCAGCACGTAAACAATAACAAGCAAAATCTACTAATAGACTTCCTAATCAACATCAAATCCACAGTAGAGGGTCAAGGTAGCCCAGTGGTATGCGTTCTCACTTCTGTACTAGTAGATCCGGATCCGATTGACATCCTATACCCACCGAACGATCTTTACATCTCCACTCTAAACTGCCAGCACGTAAACAATAACAAGCAAAATCTACTAATAGACTTCCTAATCAACATCAAATCCACAGTAGAGGGTCAAGGTAAGCCCAGTGGTATGCGTTCTCACTTCTGTACTAGTAGATCCGGATCCGATTGACATCCTATACCCACCGAACGATCTTTACATCTCCACTCTAAACTGCCAGCACGTAAACAATAACAAGCAAAATCTACTAATAGACTTCCTAATCAACATCAAATCCACAGTAGAGGGTCAAGGTAGCCCAGTGGTATGCGTTCTCACTTCTGTACTAGTAGATCCGGATCCGATTGACATCCTATACCCACCGAACGATCTTTACATCTCCACTCTAAACTGCCAGCACGTAAACAATAACAAGCAAAATCTACTAATAGACTTCCTAATCAACATCAAATCCACAGTAGAGGGTCAAGGTAGCCCAGTGGTATGCGTTCTCACTTCTGTACTAGTAGATCCGGATCCGATTGACATCCTATACCCACCGAACGATCTTTACATCTCCACTCTAAACTGCCAGCACGTAAACAATAACAAGCAAAATCTACTAATAGACTTCCTAATCAACATCAAATCCACAGTAGAGGGTCAAGGTAGCCCAGTGGTATGCGTTCTCACTTCTGTACTAGTAGATCCGGATCCGATTGACATCCTATACCCACCGAACGATCTTTACATCTCCACTCTAAACTGCCAGCACGTAAACAATAACAAGCAAAATCTACTAATAGACTTCCTAATCAACATCAAATCCACAGTAGAGGGTCAAGGTAGCCCAGTGGTATGCGTTCTCACTTCTGTACTAGTAGATCCGGATCCGATTGACATCCTATACCCACCGAACGATCTTTACATCTCCACTCTAAACTGCCAGCACGTAAACAATAACAAGCAAAATCTACTAATAGACTTCCTAATCAACATCAAATCCACAGTAGAGGGTCAAGGTAGCCCAGTGGTATGCGTTCTCACTTCTGTACTAGTAGATCCGGATCCTATTGACATCCTATACCCACCGAACGATCTTTACATCTCCACTCTAAACTGCCAGCACGTAAACAATAACAAGCAAAATCTACTAATAGACTTCCTAATCAACATCAAATCCACAGTAGAGGGTCAAGGTAGCCCAGTGGTATGCGTTCTCACTTCTGTACTAGTAGATCCGGATCCGATTGACATCCTATACCCACCGAACGATCTTTACATCTCCACTCTAAACTGCCAGCACGTAAACAATAACAAGCAAAATCTACTAATAGACTTCCTAATCAACATCAAATCCACAGTAGAGGGTCAAGGTAGCCCAGTGGTATGCGTTCTCACTTCTGTACTAGTAGATCCGGATCCGATTGACATCCTATACCCACCGAACGATCTTTACATCTCCACTCTAAACTGCCAGCACGTAAACAATAACAAGCAAAATCTACTAATAGACTTCCTAATCAACATCAAATCCACAGTAGAGGGTCAAGGTAGCCCAGTGGTATGCGTTCTCACTTCTGTACTAGTAGATCCGGATCCGATTGACATCCTATACCCACCGAACGATCTTTACATCTCCACTCTAAACTGCCAGCACGTAAACAATAACAAGCAAAATCTACTAATAGACTTCCTAATCAACATCAAATCCACAGTAGAGGGTCAAGGTAGCCCAGTGGTATGCGTTCTCACTTCTGTACTAGTAGATCCGGATCCGATTGACATCCTATACCCACCGAACGATCTTTACATCTCCACTCTAAACTGCCAGCACGTAAACAATAACAAGCAAAATCTACTAATAGACTTCCTAATCAACATCAAATCCACAGTAGAGGGTCAAGGTAGCCCAGTGGTATGCGTTCTCACTTCTGTACTAGTAGATCCGGATCCGATTGACATCCTATACCCACCGAACGATCTTTACATCTCCACTCTAAACTGCCAGCACGTAAACAATAACAAGCAAAATCTACTAATAGACTTCCTAATCAACATCAAATCCACAGTAGAGGGTCAAGGTAGCCCAGTGGTATGCGTTCTCACTTCTGTACTAGTAGATCCGGATCCGATTGACATCCTATACCCACCGAACGATCTTTACATCTCCACTCTAAACTGCCAGCACGTAAACAATAACAAGCAAAATCTACTAATAGACTTCCTAATCAACATCAAATCCACAGTAGAGGGTCAAGGTAGCCCAGTGGTATGCGTTCTCACTTCTGTACTAGTAGATCCGGATCCGATTGACATCCTATACCCACCGAACGATCTTTACATCTCCACTCTAAACTGCCAGCACGTAAACAATAACAAGCAAAATCTACTAATAGACTTCCTAATCAACATCAAATCCACAGTAGAGGGTCAAGGTAGCCCAGTGGTATGCGTTCTCACTTCTGTACTAGTAGATCCGGATCCGATTGACATCCTATACCCACCGAACGATCTTTACATCTCCACTCTAAACTGCCAGCACGTAAACAATAACAAGCAAAATCTACTAATAGACTTCCTAATCAACATCAAATCCACAGTAGAGGGTCAAGGTAGCCCAGTGGTATGCGTTCTCACTTCTGTACTAGTAGATCCGGATCCGATTGACATCCTATACCCACCGAACGATCTTTACATCTCCACTCTAAACTGCCAGCACGTAAACAATAACAAGCAAAATCTACTAATAGACTTCCTAATCAACATCAAATCCACAGTAGAGGGTCAAGGTAGCCCAGTGGTATGCGTTCTCACTTCTGTACTAGTAGATCCGGATCCGATTGACATCCTATACCCACCGAACGATCTTTACATCTCCACTCTAAACTGCCAGCACGTAAACAATAACAAGCAAAATCTACTAATAGACTTCCTAATCAACATCAAATCCACAGTAGAGGGTCAAGGTAGCCCAGTGGTATGCGTTCTCACTTCTGTACTAGTAGATCCGGATCCGATTGACATCCTATACCCACCGAACGATCTTTACATCTCCACTCTAAACTGCCAGCACGTAAACAATAACAAGCAAAATCTACTAATAGACTTCCTAATCAACATCAAATCCACAGTAGAGGGTCAAGGTAGCCCAGTGGTATGCGTTCTCACTTCTGTACTAGTAGATCCGGATCCGATTGACATCCTATACCCACCGAACGATCTTTACATCTCCACTCTAAACTGCCAGCACGTAAACAATAACAAGCAAAATCTACTAATAGACTTCCTAATCAACATCAAATCCACAGTAGAGGGTCAAGGTAGCCCAGTGGTATGCGTTCTCACTTCTGTACTAGTAGATCCGGATCCGATTGACATCCTATACCCACCGAACGATCTTTACATCTCCACTCTAAACTGCCAGCACGTAAACAATAACAAGCAAAATCTACTAATAGACTTCCTAATCAACATCAAATCCACAGTAGAGGGTCAAGGTAGCCCAGTGGTATGCGTTCTCACTTCTGTACTAGTAGATCCGGATCCGATTGACATCCTATACCCACCGAACGATCTTTACATCTCCACTCTAAACTGCCAGCACGTAAACAATAACAAGCAAAATCTACTAATAGACTTCCTAATCAACATCAAATCCACAGTAGAGGGTCAAGGTAGCCCAGTGGTATGCGTTCTCACTTCTGTACTAGTAGATCCGGATCCGATTGACATCCTATACCCACCGAACGATCTTTACATCTCCACTCTAAACTGCCAGCACGTAAACAATAACAAGCAAAATCTACTAATAGACTTCCTAATCAACATCAAATCCACAGTAGAGGGTCAAGGTAGCCCAGTGGTATGCGTTCTCACTTCTGTACTAGTAGATCCGGATCCGATTGACATCCTATACCCACCGAACGATCTTTACATCTCCACTCTAAACTGCCAGCACGTAAACAATAACAAGCAAAATCTACTAATAGACTTCCTAATCAACATCAAATCCACAGTAGAGGGTCAAGGTAGCCCAGTGGTATGCGTTCTCACTTCTGTACTAGTAGATCCGGATCCGATTGACATCCTATACCCACCGAACGATCTTTACATCTCCACTCTAAACTGCCAGCACGTAAACAATAACAAGCAAAATCTACTAATAGACTTCCTAATCAACATCAAATCCACAGTAGAGGGTCAAGGTAGCCCAGTGGTATGCGTTCTCACTTCTGTACTAGTAGATCCGGATCCTATTGACATCCTATACCCACCGAACGATCTTTACATCTCCACTCTAAACTGCCAGCACGTAAACAATAACAAGCAAAATCTACTAATAGACTTCCTAATCAACATCAAATCCACAGTAGAGGGTCAAGGTAGCCCAGTGGTATGCGTTCTCACTTCTGTACTAGTAGATCCGGATCCGATTGACATCCTATACCCACCGAACGATCTTTACATCTCCACTCTAAACTGCCAGCACGTAAACAATAACAAGCAAAATCTACTAATAGACTTCCTAATCAACATCAAATCCACAGTAGAGGGTCAAGGTAGCCCAGTGGTATGCGTTCTCACTTCTGTACTAGTAGATCCGGATCCGATTGACATCCTATACCCACCGAACGATCTTTACATCTCCACTCTAAACTGCCAGCACGTAAACAATAACAAGCAAAATCTACTAATAGACTTCCTAATCAACATCAAATCCACAGTAGAGGGTCAAGGTAGCCCAGTGGTATGCGTTCTCACTTCTGTACTAGTAGATCCGGATCCGATTGACATCCTATACCCACCGAACGATCTTTACATCTCCACTCTAAACTGCCAGCACGTAAACAATAACAAGCAAAATCTACTAATAGACTTCCTAATCAACATCAAATCCACAGTAGAGGGTCAAGGTAGCCCAGTGGTATGCGTTCTCACTTCTGTACTAGTAGATCCGGATCCGATTGACATCCTATACCCACCGAACGATCTTTACATCTCCACTCTAAACTGCCAGCACGTAAACAATAACAAGCAAAATCTACTAATAGACTTCCTAATCAACATCAAATCCACAGTAGAGGGTCAAGGTAGCCCAGTGGTATGCGTTCTCACTTCTGTACTAGTAGATCCGGATCCGATTGACATCCTATACCCACCGAACGATCTTTACATCTCCACTCTAAACTGCCAGCACGTAAACAATAACAAGCAAAATCTACTAATAGACTTCCTAATCAACATCAAATCCACAGTAGAGGGTCAAGGTAGCCCAGTGGTATGCGTTCTCACTTCTGTACTAGTAGATCCGGATCCGATTGACATCCTATACCCACCGAACGATCTTTACATCTCCACTCTAAACTGCCAGCACGTAAACAATAACAAGCAAAATCTACTAATAGACTTCCTAATCAACATCAAATCCACAGTAGAGGGTCAAGGTAGCCCAGTGGTATGCGTTCTCACTTCTGTACTAGTAGATCCGGATCCGTATTGACATCCTATACCCACCGAACGATCTTTACATCTCCACTCTAAACTGCCAGCACGTAAACAATAACAAGCAAAATCTACTAATAGACTTCCTAATCAACATCAAATCCACAGTAGAGGGTCAAGGTAGCCCAGTGGTATGCGTTCTCACTTCTGTACTAGTAGATCCGGATCCGATTGACATCCTATACCCACCGAACGATCTTTACATCTCCACTCTAAACTGCCAGCACGTAAACAATAACAAGCAAAATCTACTAATAGACTTCCTAATCAACATCAAATCCACAGTAGAGGGTCAAGGTAGCCCAGTGGTATGCGTTCTCACTTCTGTACTAGTAGATCCGGATCCGATTGACATCCTATACCCACCGAACGATCTTTACATCTCCACTCTAAACTGCCAGCACGTAAACAATAACAAGCAAAATCTACTAATAGACTTCCTAATCAACATCAAATCCACAGTAGAGGGTCAAGGTAGCCCAGTGGTATGCGTTCTCACTTCTGTACTAGTAGATCCGGATCCGATTGACATCCTATACCCACCGAACGATCTTTACATCTCCACTCTAAACTGCCAGCACGTAAACAATAACAAGCAAAATCTACTAATAGACTTCCTAATCAACATCAAATCCACAGTAGAGGGTCAAGGTAGCCCAGTGGTATGCGTTCTCACTTCTGTACTAGTAGATCCGGATCCGATTGACATCCTATACCCACCGAACGATCTTTACATCTCCACTCTAAACTGCCAGCACGTAAACAATAACAAGCAAAATCTACTAATAGACTTCCTAATCAACATCAAATCCACAGTAGAGGGTCAAGGTAGCCCAGTGGTATGCGTTCTCACTTCTGTACTAGTAGATCCGGATCCGATTGACATCCTATACCCACCGAACGATCTTTACATCTCCACTCTAAACTGCCAGCACGTAAACAATAACAAGCAAAATCTACTAATAGACTTCCTAATCAACATCAAATCCACAGTAGAGGGTCAAGGTAGCCCAGTGGTATGCGTTCTCACTTCTGTACTAGTAGATCCGGATCCTATTGACATCCTATACCCACCGAACGATCTTTACATCTCCACTCTAAACTGCCAGCACGTAAACAATAACAAGCAAAATCTACTAATAGACTTCCTAATCAACATCAAATCCACAGTAGAGGGTCAAGGTAGCCCAGTGGTATGCGTTCTCACTTCTGTACTAGTAGATCCGGATCCGATTGACATCCTATACCCACCGAACGATCTTTACATCTCCACTCTAAACTGCCAGCACGTAAACAATAACAAGCAAAATCTACTAATAGACTTCCTAATCAACATCAAATCCACAGTAGAGGGTCAAGGTAGCCCAGTGGTATGCGTTCTCACTTCTGTACTAGTAGATCCGGATCCGATTGACATCCTATACCCACCGAACGATCTTTACATCTCCACTCTAAACTGCCAGCACGTAAACAATAACAAGCAAAATCTACTAATAGACTTCCTAATCAACATCAAATCCACAGTAGAGGGTCAAGGTAGCCCAGTGGTATGCGTTCTCACTTCTGTACTAGTAGATCCGGATCCTATTGACATCCTATACCCACCGAACGATCTTTACATCTCCACTCTAAACTGCCAGCACGTAAACAATAACAAGCAAAATCTACTAATAGACTTCCTAATCAACATCAAATCCACAGTAGAGGGTCAAGGTAGCCCAGTGGTATGCGTTCTCACTTCTGTACTAGTAGATCCGGATCCGATTGACATCCTATACCCACCGAACGATCTTTACATCTCCACTCTAAACTGCCAGCACGTAAACAATAACAAGCAAAATCTACTAATAGACTTCCTAATCAACATCAAATCCACAGTAGAGGGTCAAGGTAGCCCAGTGGTATGCGTTCTCACTTCTGTACTAGTAGATCCGGATCCGATTGACATCCTATACCCACCGAACGATCTTTACATCTCCACTCTAAACTGCCAGCACGTAAACAATAACAAGCAAAATCTACTAATAGACTTCCTAATCAACATCAAATCCACAGTAGAGGGTCAAGGTAGCCCAGTGGTATGCGTTCTCACTTCTGTACTAGTAGATCCGGATCCGATTGACATCCTATACCCACCGAACGATCTTTACATCTCCACTCTAAACTGCCAGCACGTAAACAATAACAAGCAAAATCTACTAATAGACTTCCTAATCAACATCAAATCCACAGTAGAGGGTCAAGGTAGCCCAGTGGTATGCGTTCTCACTTCTGTACTAGTAGATCCGGATCCGATTGACATCCTATACCCACCGAACGATCTTTACATCTCCACTCTAAACTGCCAGCACGTAAACAATAACAAGCAAAATCTACTAATAGACTTCCTAATCAACATCAAATCCACAGTAGAGGGTCAAGGTAGCCCAGTGGTATGCGTTCTCACTTCTGTACTAGTAGATCCGGATCCGATTGACATCCTATACCCACCGAACGATCTTTACATCTCCACTCTAAACTGCCAGCACGTAAACAATAACAAGCAAAATCTACTAATAGACTTCCTAATCAACATCAAATCCACAGTAGAGGGTCAAGGTAGCCCAGTGGTATGCGTTCTCACTTCTGTACTAGTAGATCCGGATCCTATTGACATCCTATACCCACCGAACGATCTTTACATCTCCACTCTAAACTGCCAGCACGTAAACAATAACAAGCAAAATCTACTAATAGACTTCCTAATCAACATCAAATCCACAGTAGAGGGTCAAGGTAGCCCAGTGGTATGCGTTCTCACTTCTGTACTAGTAGATCCGGATCCTATTGACATCCTATACCCACCGAACGATCTTTACATCTCCACTCTAAACTGCCAGCACGTAAACAATAACAAGCAAAATCTACTAATAGACTTCCTAATCAACATCAAATCCACAGTAGAGGGTCAAGGTAGCCCAGTGGTATGCGTTCTCACTTCTGTACTAGTAGATCCGGATCCGATTGACATCCTATACCCACCGAACGATCTTTACATCTCCACTCTAAACTGCCAGCACGTAAACAATAACAAGCAAAATCTACTAATAGACTTCCTAATCAACATCAAATCCACAGTAGAGGGTCAAGGTAGCCCAGTGGTATGCGTTCTCACTTCTGTACTAGTAGATCCGGATCCGATTGACATCCTATACCCACCGAACGATCTTTACATCTCCACTCTAAACTGCCAGCACGTAAACAATAACAAGCAAAATCTATTAATAGACTTCCTAATCAACATCAAATCCACAGTAGAGGGTCAAGGTAGCCCAGTGGTATGCGTTCTCACTTCTGTACTAGTAGATCCGGATCCGATTGACATCCTATACACACCGAACGATCTTTACATCTCCACTCTAAACTGCCAGCACGTAAACAATAACAAGCAAAATCTACTAATAGACTTCCTAATCAACATCAAATCCACAGTAGAGGGTCAAGGTAGCCCAGTGGTATGCGTTCTCACTTCTGTACTAGTAGATCCGGATCCGATTGACATCCTATACACACCGAACGATCTTTACATCTCCACTCTAAACTGCCAGCACGTAAACAATAACAAGCAAAATCTACTAATAGACTTCCTAATCAACATCAAATCCACAGTAGAGGGTCAAGGTAGCCCAGTGGTATGCGTTCTCACTTCTGTACTAGTAGATCCGGATCCGATTGACATCCTATACCCACCGAACGATCTTTACATCTCCACTCTAAACTGCCAGCACGTAAACAATAACAAGCAAAATCTACTAATAGACTTCCTAATCAACATCAAATCCACAGTAGAGGATCAAGGTAGCCCAGTGGTATGCGTTCTCACTTCTGTACTAGTAGATCCGGATCCGATTGACATCCTATACCCACCGAACGATCTTTACATCTCCACTCTAAACTGCCAGCACGTAAACAATAACAAGCAAAATCTACTAATAGACTTCCTAATCAACATCAAATCCACAGTAGAGGGTCAAGGTAGCCCAGTGGTTTGCATTCTTCATTCTGGAGTGCTAGATCGGGGTTCAATTCTCCCTCCGACCCTCGATTTTGTCTCACTGGAAGTAAAAATATCTTAAAACGTCATCTTTAATAAAGAACCCGTTAAGACTTTAGCTCTAGCCTGTTCGATCACATATACTCGTTAAAGACCTCTATTCTAAATAAACTACACTTAGGTAAAAATTATAACTCTCAATGTAGAATTATTAGGGAGACATATTCCCGTGAGGAATTAGGGGCAGAGGTGAAGCTTTCAATCCACCCTTCTCAAAACAAAGCGACAATAAAAAATTCAAAAATAACACTAAATTCATTGCATCCAAGTAACTGGTTTCCAGTCAAAGTCATACACTTCATTGCATTACTCGCCAAAAAATGTTTGTGTCATTTCTGACATTTTTTCATCATTATTTTATGTTTTTTTGTAAATTTATTTATAATAATAAATTATATATATATGTAAAAAATTCTTCCAATAACTTCAAAGATGAATTAATTTATGCAAAATGTTTAGAGTGAGGAAAAAGCAACTTAACTGCAATTTCGTTATTCTATATAACAATTATTATTATCTTATTAGTTGCGCAATCCGTAATTGTGTGGTATTTACTCATACAGAGGTAAAGGGACAAATCAAAGTCTCCACACATAAAAAAGAAGCTTTTTTTATTCTACGCGTTTCAAACACTTTGTCTTTATCATCAGGTAAACTTCCAAATGTCAGAGAAGATGACCGACCAGATTTCAACCTTCAACTGGATTATTATTACATGAAATGTTGTAATCAAGTAAAAACTTTCAATTAACGTAATAGTAATCATCGTTAATTTACTATAAATAATAATTATACAATATAACATTCACAACATACAAAATTTTAAAAAATAATATCCCCAGAAAATCAAGAGTGTTATTTTTTTCTAAATATTAAATAACATCATTATTACTGTTCTACTGGTGGCTCATTTGTTATTCTGCACCCATTTAGTTTTGCGTGTGCCACGTTTCCGGGTTAATTATCTATTAAGGGCTTTAACTTTTACAATAGTCTACTTCATTTAAGCAGAGATCTTTAAAAAATATGTGACATCATAGAGGCCAGGTCAGTTCAGTGGCAACTGAACTGTCGCCTCTGAACTGGTAGGTCCAGGAATCGATACCCATTCTGGCTCTCGATTTATTCACAAGAGAGGTGAATAAATCTGAGCACGTCGTCCCTAGGAGAGGACGTTAAGCCGTCGGTCCCGAGCCTGTACGATATCAGGTACTCTTTAAAGATTTCCCTACTCTAAATACATTTGATTTAGACAAAATTGAGGACTCCAATGTAAACCAAAGGAAGAAGCAATATTTCCTCGAGGAATCAGCATCAGAGTCCTCAGTATCTCAGCCGTTTACAAAAAAAAAAATGTGGCACCATACAGGCGGATAAATATTGTCAAACCAGTAAATTTATATTTTCTCTGAGGGACACCATGGAGAGATTTACCAAGTGTCATACAAAAAAAATACTAATAATCTATAATACATGCTTATTGACCAGAATATCTACAGCGGGCATTGAGTAGGAGAAGAAGATAATCTATAATATATTTATTATAAAAAATCTGGAATGGCTTACACTCAACTTTACTATAAGTTAACTTAATATAAAACTTCTCGGGTATATATTATATAATGCCTCATTTAAGGATGAAATAATCGTCTAAATGGGAGATGTTTATTAATCTTTCATTCCTTAGGTACGTAGTACAGATAGCGATTGATCCACTTATCAACAGATAAACCTTTTTTGTTTGTAACACAATTAATGGGTAATAACATTATGAAAAGCCAAAGTGAAAATTTGCTTATAAGAAATAATTTCCTACAAGAGAGCATGGCTTTTGCTCCAATAGCCCGTGGATCTCTTACATAGTTTATCTGACCTCCTACATTTAATACCTAAGACAAATTTTCCCATTTAGAACTTGAAAATATTTTTAGTATTTTAAAACCATTACCAATTTTTTTATCTGAAATTTCAAAAACATGTAAGAAAAAAGTCGTTTTCAGATAATTTTTAAATTAAGATGTAGGATAATTTAATTTATTATTTTTAAAAGAATTTTTTTTTAATTCTGAATAATGTTCTACATTTTTGGTCTTTTATCAAATTATTAACTGAAAATTTTATGGTTTAATCTTCATTACCAATTTATATGTACTTTATAATAAGGAATAATTTTAAAAACAATTTGTTTTGATCTTAATTTTATTGCATGATTTAGAAATGAAATGTTATTTTGATTTTTTTCTAGAATTATGGCTTGGTTTTAAGTGGAATAATGTGGGCTTTTTGCGGTTTCAGCCCCAAGGTCTTGTCAAAGGAATAAACAAGCACTTGGCTGGGCCCTAACCGGCTCTCCTTGGGCTCTTTGCTCCACTGTGAGTCCTTCAAGGACTCTGCTCAGCGCAAAATCCCGTATTTTCTACTTTAACATAAACAATTTTAATGCTAAGAAAAACAATTTAATATTCTTATAAGTTTAATATAATAAAGATATTACAATAAACCAATGTAATCAACATCAAGATAATAAAAACATAATATTTAGTAATCATATAGGATTTAATACCGCACTAGGTGTATTTATACAGAGAACTAAAACGGCTCAAATTCAGGTAAACTCGTACTACGTCATGAAGTTTTCATGGTATGTGATACGTGAATACAAAATATTATTGAACAATTTAAAAACAGAAATGTTTATTGTTTCCAACATCATTATTTTATTTTAGTATGGAATGTCCTGATTTAGTTGATTGGAAAGTAGTAATAGAAAGAGAAAAAATTTTGGCTGATTATTAAGAACTGAATTTTGCTTTTCCCAACTTTATTATAACAGGGACTTTTCATGACTTCCTGATATTCTAAAGGTCATTATTGATAGTGACAATACTATTCTCAGAATAAATAGGTATATTTGATCTGCCATAGAACTGAAATATATTGCTACATTGAAGATTAGGTCAAAAATTAACAACTTCAGATTACAAGCCGGCTCTTGCTGAAATTTTTTCGGCGTTCTCAATGCCAAAAACAATGTATTGAAATAATAAGTACTACTATGAACAAGCTCTGAAAACAGATGCCTTTACAGACTATCAACTAACATAAAGCAAGGTCACAATGAGCAACACAACAGACAAAAGGTACAAGAGAGATTTATTTCTAACGTGATTTCTTTTATTAATTATTAGGGCTAAATTAATAAAATTAATTATTTTAGAAACACATTTGTTCTATAAAAACGACAACACTGTTTGTGTTTGGTTTTTTTTTTACTTTGGTTGTGTATGTTATTTATTTCTGCTAACTGATGGTCTGTGGAGGTATTTGTTGTCAGAGTTTGTACTAAATTTTTCAATAAATTATTTTTAGCCTTGAAAATGTCAAACACATTTCGGCAAAACGTCAGCTTGTAATCTGAAGTTGTTAATTTTTGACCTAATCTTCAATAACCAAATTTGTATTAGAAGGAACAATGGTTGAGAAATTATATCAATATATTGTTATATATTAAATGTAAAATTGTTAAATAGCACTGGCAAGTAAGCAAACTGATTGAAGAAGAGTATTTCTATTTCTAGCTAAAATTTGCTACCAGCAGTTTTTGTCACTTATTCAAGTACCTGAGTCCAATTAAAACTTTGGCCATATGCGCTTTACATCAATAAGTATTCAAAATAAATAACAACTTGAAAACAAAGATAATTTTGAACTGCTTTCTTACATAGAAAAGCATATCTTCTTGTATATGCTTATGCTGAATGATGAGTTATGACAAGTTACACACAAGTGAATGTCTCCAACGAGTGCCTAACACCGTACACGCCAGTGACCTACATCCTTACATCCTCTCCAAGGATATACAAGATGCCTTATCTCCCACATGAAAGTCTAAGGTCACGACCATGATAACAACATATATTTTTTTTATCATAATCTCTTGGAGTACAATTATTCAAGCTTTCTTACTTATTATATTTCTTTAAAACAACACTTAAAAACAAAAGTCACATTTTATAATTTGACAAAAAAAAATATCATGTGTGCGCGCATAAACATATGTATACACTCAATGTCTAGACCACAATTAGAAAGAGGGGAAAAAAAAGACTAAGATCTTTTTACCGTAAAAAGTGGTATTCGTCGGAGTTGAATTTCATCTGATTTTATCATTTATGTATATACACATAATAATCATTGATCAAACCACAATATGAAAATGGGAAAACGAGACTAAGATCTTTCAACCGTAAAAAGCGGTCTTCGTCAGAGTTGAATCTCAACTGATTTTATCATTATTATGTATATACACATAATAATATAGAGTAGATAACACATACAGAGACACATATAATAACACATATAGAGAAGAACTTTGAGAAATGTGTAGTCGATATAATATCAGCGCCTCTGTGGCGATGGAGTTGTTTATTCGGGTCAAGTCCGACGAGGAACTAGATCAGTGTTATGACAGGGAATGCTCAGTGGACAATGGCACAGTTCCCTTCCCACAATCCCATCATGAATATTAACAAACTCCGCCTCATCTGATTCCGTGGCTTATTTAAAGCCTATTTCTTTGTAGTAATATTCTCAACCAACATTTCTGACCAAGTTACCTTAATAATTTTGTAAACTCATTATCATCTTACATAATCTTCAATATACGCATTGCTGTATTATATAAAATAAACCAAAATCAATTCTACAATAAAAAAAAATAGAATCTTTTAAACAGTCTTCATCAAAGTTTCAGAAGCTAAGACTCTCTTTCTAAGACTCTGACAAGTACCAATAGGCATTCAAAGATCTTAGTCAGAATTGCATTATATATATATATATAAAAAGATTTCACATAAACACGTGAAACAACAATCAATGATTAAACCACAATAAGAATGGGAAAACAAGACTAAGATCTTTCAACCGTAACAAGCGGTCTTCGTCAGAGTCAAAAACCCAACTGAGTTGGGTTTTTGACTCTGACGAAGACCGCTTGTTACGGTTGAAAGATCTTAGTCTTGTTTTCCCATTCTTATTGTGGTTTAATCATTGATATATATATATATATATATATATAGTTCATATGTAGACTTTTTAAATTAGCATAAGCTTCTAAAAGTCGTAGATGATTTATAGAAGTGTCATAGCTTGATTTTGTCTTGGTGGTTAACCAATTTAGGACTATATTTACGATATATATATATATATATATATATATATATATATATTGATCAAACCACAATAAGAAATGGGAAAACAAGACTAAGAATGGGTTTTTGACTCTGACGAAGACCGCTTGTTACGGTTGAAAGATCTTAGTCTTGTTTTCCCATTTCTTATTGTGTTGTGGTTTGATCATTGATTGTTGTTTCACGTGTTTATGTGAAATCTTTATATATATATTTATATATATAATATATATAAAGATTTCACATAAACACGTGAAACAACAATCAATGATCAAACCACAACATGAAATTGGAAACAAGACTAAATTCTTTCAACCGCAACAAGCGGCCCTCGTCAGAGTCAAAAACCCAACCCTCAGTTGGGTTTTAAAGATCTCTTTTTTGCAGCGGTTGAAAGATCTTAGTCTTGTTTTCCCATTTCATGTTGTAGTTAGATCATATATGTTATTATTATTATTATTGTGAACTAATATTAAATACCATACACTTCATTTATTTATTTACTATTATACTAAGTAGTATTTCATTACTATTTACTCATATGGGGTAAATAGATAAATCAAAGTCTCCACACATAAAAAAGAAGCTTCTATTTATTCTATGCGTTTTGAACACTTTGTGTTCATCATCAAGTAAACTTCCAAAATGTAGGAGTAGACGTAAGGCGAGAGTCCAGCCTACCCTGGACTGCCTAAAGCTGAGCATATAGATACCTAGTGGCAACTCTGCCTGTATACAGGCCAGATTTAGAGTTTCTAGGTCAGGTGGAGTACGTATCGTTAGCACTAAATGTCGGTCTCAACCATGATATTGCATGTTACAGAGCACTCCTTTCGTCAAGAAGGTCTTATGCCCGTCGGACCAGAGCCTTTGTCTTGTCAGACAGTTGTTTATCTCTGCTCTACTAAACTTCAGTTAGGCGTTGGTCTGGTCTAGTTTTAGGATTGGGGGGTCACAGGATAGTTACATCAAGTCGTTATGGTAGACGATTTACTTCCAGCATTTTTAGTAACATCAGCCACCCCTGCTTTGCGCAGGTAGAAAAGCCAGTAATATTAAATAAATTAATATTTTTTTGATTGAAGTACTGGTATATATATTTTATGTATATAAAAACTGTAATACTGGTTTCCAATTAATTTGGAAATTACCTCTAAAACAACAGATGATAGTGAGGAAAATAGAAGCTTTCAGCAGAAAGGTTGTTAATGCAGAGGCTGCGGCATATTTTAACTCCATCTCTCTCCAAGAAGACCTGCTGCCCACTTATACTAATACATATACATGTATACATATATATATAAAATATACAAAACTTAAGTTTATCGGGACTCAGTCAGTTCTTTAGAGAACTGACTAAGTCCCGATAAACTTTAATTTTGTTTCTATCTCACGGTCGATACTTTTACCAATATTTATATATTCTCAATAAATTGTTCTTGACCTCTTCTATTCCATTGTATGTTTTGTTATTGATGGCTAGGTCAAATAAAAGAAAATAAACTCCTTCCTAGGCCAACGTTTCGATATATTTGTACATCATCTTCAGGGCTAAAATTGGAGTAAGAACTATAATACATTTACCAAAACAATCTACAATTGTTTGGGTTGTAGATTGTTTCGGTAAATGTATTATAGTTCTTACAATAATTTTAGCCCTGAAAATGATGTACAAATACATCGAAACGTTGGACTAGGAAGGAGTTTATTTTCTTTTATATGAGCTAGCCCTCAATAACAAAACATACAATATTTATATAAACATATATTGCACAAGATGTAAATAGAGTCTGTCTGCATAAGCCTATCCACCTATAACTACCTCGGGTTTCTTTAAACATCTTGACAAATCGATCAACAGCAGTAAAGTAAAATAAGTTGTCCATAGGAGTGCCGAATTCTTCCGTAATTTTGTGACGAAACCATCGGCCGAACCAAATCCATTCATTCTTTATAAGACAGTACAATCATCATTATGAATAGAAAACATAATATAAATATATAAAATTGTAAAATTAATGTAAAAAGGCTTTTTGGGTAGCAAAAATTTTTAAGTAGCAAAGCTCAATTTTAAGTGAATTTAAATTTCTTAAAATTATAGTATTGAAAAATTAATTAATACTTTAATTGAAGTATTAAAATACTTTAATACAAAAAATAAAAATTAAATACTTTAACACAAAGTATTGAAAATCATATATACTAATTCACTCTGAGTGAGTGTTATTTTTTTCCTGCCTATGGTACTCTGTTATATGGTCGTTGTGAATGTATATTGAGAAAAAATACATTAGCAATTAGTCATTTTTACATACTGAAATCAATGTTGATGCCTATTCAGTATTCAGTATAATTTAAAACATTTATATCTGGAAGCTTGAAATTTTTATAAATGATAGATATGAACTACTAGACTAAAATAGTAGTATAATGACACTATAGTATAGCAATGATACTATAATTTACAAACCAAAATAATTTACAACTGATATTAAGTTTTGTTCAAGAGTACAATATATCGATTGATTATAGGATTTTGTGAGACAAATCCATCATACCAACGAAAACAACAAACATTTATGTTTATTGGGTGTGAATTTTTACATGTAAAAATATTATTCCTCTTTAAATCTCATTTAAGTCAATCAGTTATTTAAATTTTTTCATTATAAACATCAATTTTATTTCAGTGGATTCACTCAAAAAATTTCTACATCAATTAAACAATATAAATAAATATCAATAAATTCCATAAGCATAGCAGGTGATCTGTTAGTCTAGGATAAACAATCAGTTTTTATAGCGTTATTGCTCTTTGTCATATTTGAAATTACGTGGTTTTTTTTTTATAAATTGCGACATTTTTGTTCAATTTTGTTCTGTGGTAGGGAGAAGGGAAAACGGGTTACTTATAGAAAATCTGTAAAGACAAATCCGAAACGACTACTTTGTATTCGTATCATAAGAGGCCGACTGAATACGTATCGAAGTCTTCAAAAGTAGTCGTGTTGATATCGGAACCGCGTATTCGATACGCCCGTCTCTAGTTCAAAGTTAATCATTCGTAACTTTACACGCTGCTAACTAAAATAGGTATCAAATAACAAATGAGTTACACTGGTGTCTCTGAACCATTTCAGAAAGTGAATACTGAATGCATCGCTGTTGGAAACAACAATGTTCATGGAAACTACTTTCTACGTTCATGTAGAAGTGATAAAAATCAGATGGATGGATTTAACATATTTATAAAAAGGTGTTGACATGTCCTGCAATTAAATTATTACGCAGCTTGAATTTAAGTTTTTATAAAAATCGGAAGGACTTTTTTTTAGACCCTGATTTTTTTTTAGAACTCATTTAGACCCAGAAACGAAAATGTTTGACGGAGCCCTTATTTACAATCCAGTCTACCTGAGTGCCCTCTTCCTTTCAGTCAAAAACAAGAGCCATCCCTCACATAGCCTATAAAAAAAGATAGAAGCTACCTGAAAAAGGGTGTAATTCTACATCAGTATGCCACGCCTATCATCAGTTAGAAACTTCAACAAAATATTTCCTCTTCTAATAACATAGAATATCTTTGGAAAATGACCCAATCCTTTCACGTTTTTATTTTATGCTATTCAACGATCTATACCTTAAGTTTTTTTTTTCACATATTTAAATTACATCGCTGAAATTTCTTTTTGTGAAATAAATATGCTGTTAAGGGACAAAAAAAATTGAATGCTTTGGTTCTCGCCATATGAAGAATAGAAAGCAAGCAGAAAAATGGAAATATGCCATGCATATCTGAAAGCTTCTTGCCTAAGTACACTAATATATATATATATATATATATATATATATAACAATATTTCACATAAACAAGTGAAACAACAATCAATGATCAAACCACAATATGAAAAGAAAAAAAAAAGACTGATATCTTTCAACCATAACAAGCGGTCTTCGTCAAAGTCAAAAACCCAACTGAGATTTTGACTCTGATGAAGACCACCCCTTTACTTACTGGTTTCAAATTTGATTCTTATTTCACGTGTTTATCGTAAAATCTTGTAATATTAATCTGACGAAGACCGCTTGTTACGGTTGAAAGATCTTAGTCTTGTTTTCCCATTTCTTATTGTGGTTTGATCATTGATTGTTGTTTCACGTGTTTATGTGAAATCTTTATATATATATATATATATATATATATATGAATGTATACCAAATTGTCAGAATAACACGTGATATAAATATTCAGGTAACTCACCACAATGAATGAAGATAGTTGCTCTGAGGCCTTTTGTTTTCACGTAATAAGGAAAAATACTGTCAATGATGCCAATTTTAATCCAACTTTAAATCAAAATTCATAATCTGCCTACAGCTTGTTTTCACTTGCTCTCTGACGACGTGAAAATGAAAGGCCTCAGAGCGACTATCTTTATTCATTTGTGGTGATTTACCTGAATATATGTTCTACCACAATAAGAAATGAGATAAAGAACTAATCTTTCAACCGCTTGTTATGGTTGACAGATCTTGGGTCTTTTTACTCATTTTTTATTGTGTTTTGAAAGCAGATTGTTGTTTCACGTGTTTATTGAAAAATTTTGATATATATATTGTCTCTTGAAATATACATTTAACATTAATATAGTCTTTTCACTGTATTACACCCTTCCCTAAGAACGACCGTTAAAAAGGATCAAAATACGAGTACTTAAATACTTAAAACTCTTGGTGTCTACTTTTTATTAATGTTTTTATGTTTTTAAAGTATATATATTTACAAATACATTATTTTATCCTAATGAAATCGTTCAAAGCAGGTTGATGTCGGTAAATATATATAAATTAGGAAAGATTAAAATAATTAATATTTAATTCTTACATATATTGTACAACTATTCAATTGACTCGTAAAACAAAAATAAATATATAATATATAATATGTCATTAAAAGCTTCCTTACAGTTACGACAGCCCCTATTGATAATATATATAGTCTTCTTTTTAATTCCAGTTTTTCAATATTTTTGAGGGAACTGTTAAATAGGATACCTATGTTGTGAGGCATTTCTCTGAAATATCAATAAACTCCTTGCAGTTAGGAGTACTTTGTACTTCAGGTAAATACAAACATATGCAATATGACATTTGATAATAAGCAATGACTTGTCTTATTCCTGGTCAGAGAGATTCCGATAACAGCGTCATCAAAAAACATATTACAAGCATTGTTATTACTTCTGAAAGCATATCATCAAACTAGTCTCTCATTATAAGATAATCTTCTACTGTCTTTGATAGTTGATCAACTTAAACTTTAGAAAGTTTTTTTTTTCTCGCAGATCCAATCATAAAAGGTCTATACCTGGAGGCAAACTACGCGTTATTGGTATTATTCTGCATAATAGGTCTTTAGCATGTAGATAGATGATTAGAAAAGAAATCGCAATTTATACCTGCGAGGCTACTAAACATGATATTATGAAACTAAACTTACACCCAAGAATGCCGCTTTAATCAAATTAAAATAAAAAAAATATATCTTTCTTGCAGCACTTCTTATGAGTAACACTTCTACTGTGTTGAGCAAATATATTTCCAACTTGATATATCCAAATGACATGGAGCCATATAGGAATTTATAGCATGACAGTAGATCATATTAATATTCCCTTAAATTTACTATGCAGAACTATTGAATAACAAGATTTCACGAAAAACATGTGACATAAAAATTAACGTCCAAACCGCAATAATAAATCAGAAAAATGACATAAGATATTTCAAACAAAACATTTGGTCTTCTTCTTGTATTACTTTCAGTATCATTTAGACTCTAATGAAGACCACTTGTTTTTGATAAAAGAGCTTAGTCATCTGACTTCTTATTGTCGTTTAGATGTTGACACGGCTATATGTATATATAAAAATAAAATGTATTTTGTACTAATAATCGGGTAATACTTCAGGTTCACATATACTTTCAAGATTTTACTTTACGCGTTTCTTCATAGGATGATATATTAAATTTGGAAAACAATTGTGAATATTATATTAGATGGTAAATACAAGCATCTTTAAAAAACGGATTTTACATTCAACTGACCAAACTTAATAAGCATAATGTACGAATGCCAATAGTTACAGTGATGCCACCCTTTTAATCATGCATGTTATACATTTCGTACTGTACTAAAGAAATGCCTTATATCTGATCATAACTAGTTTTCCTATTTATTATTATAAAAGTCCATCTTCTCTCGAGAATCGGTGGTACAGTCACCCAAACGGTTTTGGACGTTATACAGCTTTAAGAGGAACTCATAATTGTCAAATGATCCTGAGAATAAATACCTATTTAAAATATCATTATTAACTGTCATACCTCGTCTATCACTGGTGAAGTCGCCCAACCGATTTCGCAATGGCTGCATCATCGATGGGAATGATGATGGGAATGGAATTGATGTTTGATGATGATGCAGCTATTGCAAAACCGGTTGGGCGACTTCACCAACGATGGACAAGGTATGACGGTTAATAATGATATCTTATTTACTAACCTCTGTGGCAATAACAATATGCATCTATTTAAATAGCTATTGAACAAGTAATGCTAATATAATATATTTTACCAAGGATCTTTAAACTATTATCAGTCTCACTTAAAAATACGCAGCGTGCGAAACCGGTTAAGCAGCTATAACACCAACTCACGAGATAAGACGGACATTTACAGTAACATGATGGTTACTGAACTCTGTGGTACGAATAATTTGCATTTATCACTATATCAATGATCAAACCACAAGATGAAATGGGAAAACAAGACTAAGATCTATCAACCGTAACAAGCGGTCTTCGTCAGAGTCAAAAAGCCCTAATTCGGGTTTTTGACTCAGACGAAGACCGCCTGTTGCGGTTGATAGATCTTAGTCTTGTTTTCCCATTTCATCTTGTGGTTTAATCATTGATTGTTATTTCACGGGTTCATGTAAAATCTTTGTATCACTATATATTTATCAAAATATGATACTTTCTCGTAATATTGGCCATTTAACTGGACCTTATGCTTGCGTGTTAAACAGACATACAATTTGGAATAATCCTGGATATAATTAGCTTATATACACCATCGTTCATTTTATATTACAAAATAAAATAAAAATAAATTTCATTAAATCTTGGAATATATCAAAAATTTTTATTTAAAATTTTATTCTTATTTCAATTCTCTAAAATTAATAATAGAGAAATAAAACAAAAGGTTCTTCCATAAAAAAAGGGTGGACTAAAAAATAAAGAGTTAAGCAAGGTTCTTTACCTTTCTCATGGCGTGTTTAATGACATAAGAGCAGTCAAGAAAGATAACCTGATCAAACATGAAGTAAAAAACACTTCCTGAGTAAACATGTATTTATCACCTTTAATAATTTCGATTATTTATACACTAACGAAACCATTTCAATTTTTTTTTGTTCTTTTAGCTCCTTTGTTGAATAAAATAGTTTTTTAGTTTGAAATTTCTTTATAAAGTTGTTGATATATACTTCTATTTACTGAAAGTAATTATCATTAATGACCTTGAGCAGGCTCGCCTTCAGAGGACGCAGTCTTCTACGAAAGAACTTATATATATATCAATGATCAAACCACAATATAAAAGAAAAAAATCTTTTCAATTTCATATCGTGGTTTGATCATTGATTGTTATTTCACGTGTTTATGTGAAATCTTGTGTATATATCAATAAGTATACAACATAAAATTTTATAAGGGCTCGGTCAGCTGTTCATTTTATAAACCTCGGTCAGGTTTAAATTAAACTCTCATTGCCAACATTTCAGTTTTTATTTAAAACCTTTTTCATTATGTTACGTAATATACCTTAAGTTTTTCATTTTTAATATTTCATACTTCTGCCTATGAAAAAGGTTTTAAATAAAAACCAAAACGTTGGCAATGAAAGTTTAATTTGAAACTGAAGAATTGAACGAGTCCTGATAACATGTTATTTTGTTTTTAATTCATGATTGATACTTTTATCAATATATATATAGTTCACACAGGAAAGAGAAAAACAAATAAAAACACACACCAAAAAGACTCACAGCGATATTTCGACATTTAGTCGTCATCGGTAGAAATATATATATATATATACAGTTCAATGTACATAAAGAAACATGGAGAAATTAAAAGCACACACTTACGGTTGGAGACCGTCTCCAACTGTCTCTGTACCAGTGCGCTTGGTTTCCCTTTCTAATCTCTCCTGAAGATGGTTCAACCGAAAATTAGAGACTGTAAGTGTGTGCTGTTAATTTCTCTATGTTTCTTTATGTACACTGAACTGTATTTGTCCATTTCGGATAGTATTTTCATCAAAAATGTATATATATATATATATCATGATAAACGGAAACGGTCCGGCAGGACAGATTACCCTTAAAATAAACTGTGACACGTAGAAAAAAACATAACAAAGACTCACTTCAGTGTTTAAGTCCGGTCTTATATTCCTATTAGTGTCTACCTGTGGAGTTAGACTCCACAGAAGAAAAAGAAAACGTGTTTGTTAGTAATTTGTGGTCAAGAAAACAGTTCCGGATTTTATATATATATATATATATATATATATATATAAATTGTAAAAGACGAGTCAATCCTGTTATATATTATATATATATATATATATATATATATATTATATATATATAATATAACAATAAAATAAGCAGTGACACATAAACAGAAACACAACAAAGACTCACTTTTCAACATTTCGACCGTAATGGCAGTTGTCCTCAGGAGAAGAAGTGAATTGACGGAGGGACGACAGTCAACTAAATGACTCACTGGGTGAGGGCTAAAGCAGTGCTGCCGCAAAGGAGACAAATAAAAAAAGAACTAGGAAGTCGAGAGCAAAAATAAAAAAAAAATGTTTTTGAAGGTAGAAAAAGGTTAAGAAAAGAATATATATATATATATATATATAATATATATATATATATATATATATATATATATATATATATAAAATCATTATGACTTCTTATATATATATCTATAGGTATATATAGAATATATATATATATATATATATAAATATATGTAGGTAAAATTAGATGAACAATAAAACAAAAGTTTAAAGAAGCCCCTAAAGATTTAATAAATTATTCAAAGAGGCAAGCCATACTAATCATTAAAATAAAGAGAGACATGAACCAGAAAGCGTCGAAAATCCAATGCATTAAATAAAAACAGGACAAAAATTAAACGTAATGGAAGAACTGAAAATATATAAACATAGCTAATTTAATAAATGAAATGATTATTTATCAAAGTTACTACTATTTAAACCAATAATGAAATTAAAAAGACAACTGGACGGACTTGACTACGATTTAAATTAGATAAGGATAAAAATGGATAATAAGTAGAATAAAAGTAATATTATTAGTTGTAAATGTAGACTTATATAGGCACTGCTTGTTTGATAGGTATTTATACCCAGGATCATTCAACTTTTATGAATCCCACTTGATGATGCACAACTCGCGAGACCGGTCCGATGTTTACAACACGATTCATTTAGTTATAACGGAGTTGTATAATAATATAACATTTTCTGAGGTATATTTTCTGATGAAGGGTTGGTCCAGTGAAAACAACCTATAAGTCCGTTGTTTTCACTGGACCAACCCTTCAGCATCACATCCTTGGTGTCTTCCTGATGATGAACTCAAAGTGTTTGAAACGCCTTGTTGCTGTTGAATGAAACATCATTTGTGTGGAGACTTTTGTTTGTTTATCTACCTCAGAATGAGTAAATACCACACAATTACAGATTACACAACTAATGATTTAATATAACATATGCATGCCTCATTGAACACGATGGAGTATTCTCTTAGAGCAGGGTTTGAGTACCTTTTTTGGTGTTACCCCGATAGAATTTCTAGTAAAATGAATTTACCCCCACGCTTGAAAATACTCTGGTGGAAAAACCAATTTACTTTAGAATTCATGGATACTAAATAAACAAAAAATGTATATTGGAAAAATATTTAATTGTTAATTTTTATCCATCGCAGGAAATAAAAGTCTGTCTTTTTGGCATGGAAATAGTAGAGAAGAAAACAACGTAGGAATTACATTTATAAACAGAAACAAAGCACTGTTTTAGCATTGCATGGCAATTAGGTAAAAACTTTTGGCAATCACATCTTTCAAATTCATACAATAACAAAAGAAACTTATATCAATCCACTATTATGTGGGGGGGGGGGGGATGTTAATCGTTCCTGGAATAAGAATGGCACGCAAAGAAAAATAATGTTATTTTTTCTGACATAAGAATAATGAAGAAAATATTAAAAACATTAGTAGTTTAACATCAGATTGAAATCTTAAATATTTCTAATCTGCTACCTCAGGCTTGGGTAGAATGATACTGTTTCAGCTTGGATACAACAAACTTGATTTTAGGGATTTTTTATGTTACTGCTACTAGGATGTTGTCTTTAGGATTAAACCGGTTTCTGTATTTTGTTTTTTTTTGATTTACAAGGGTTGAGAAACCTAAGAGAGCGGTTTCTCTAAGGACTGAAACGGTTTTAATACTGATAAAGCAGATTCAATAAGGATATTTATCCATTTCCATAGTTTTAAATTCGTGAGATCTTCGACATATTCCTTTCTCCAACATTCTCTCACTTAGCACACCACATTAGTAGCACATACATTACCCCCCGAAAATATCTAATTTACCCCTATTTACTCTCACTTAGCACACCACATCAGTAGCACATACAATACCCCCCGAAAATATCTAATTTACCCCTATTTACTCTCACTTAGCACACCACATCAGTAGCACATACATTACCCCCCGAAAATATCTAATTTACCCCTATTTACTCTCACTTAGCACACCACATCAGTAGCACATACATTACCCCCCGAAAATATCTAATTTACCCCTATTTACTCTCACTTAGCACACCACATCAGTAGCACATACATTACCCCCGAAAATATCTAATTTACCCCTATTTACTCTCACTTCGCACACCACATCAGTAGCACATACAATACCCCCCAAAAATATCTAATTTACCCCTATTTCCCGACTACTGTCTTAGGGGAATCATGAATGCCCGTTCTGCAATAGGCGGTTTGCGGGTTGAATACACCAGCTCATGTGAAACTCTTAAGGAGGGAATAGGAAAAGAGAGATGTCAGGTATTGAAGCAAATGAATACACAGATACTGTCAAACTAAAGAAAATACTTCATCGTGTTGAATGAAACCTGCATATCTCAAAAGACTGCTACCTAAGTAGGCTAACATAACATACTAAAAATAATTACTAACCTCTTGACAATATAAGATCTTCAAAAGAACAGAAACTCTCAAATAGAGGAAAGAAAAATTACAAAAGACAATCATTTTATTGATTCATATCGTACAAAGTTACTTTTAAAAGAATTTCCTTTTTATGGCCTACAAATTACTGACTCATAAATGATAAAGGATTACTACTTTTAGCTCGGACCAACAACAATGAACCAAACGCCCAAGAGAAATCACAATCAGCTTAATGCATGTAATTATATCATTAATAAGCATAAAAATTCAATTTCTTTGAAAATTGTGTGAAGACTTATTAAAAAATTATAAACAACGCTAATATCTCATGTTAATTTATGCATTAGAGTCTATAGAAAACTGAAAAACAAGAGCAATCAAAATGTACCTTTCGAATAGCTAAACAGATTTAGGAGTCATTTGTTTCACATAAACACAATAATCTTAATCAACGTTTCTTAAATCTATTCACCTCACATTGCATGCATTGAACACACACATTATTTGCTTTAATATCACTCAAAACTTGTTAATTTTGACTACTCTGATAATTATGGTACTTTATTTTTGTAGATGTTGTAGTTAATCACTTAATTATAATAACTATAAAAGTCAGCCTAATGTTTTAATGATTAAAAATGGAATAAATTACAGCAATATGTTTTAATTATGCAGTCCGTTAGCTAACTGCTTTGGCCCGGGTAGTCAAGAGAGAGGAAAGACGTGGTTTACGTAATTTAAAATTGAGAAAAATTCATTCGGCCTAAAGGAAGATGTAACTACCGTTATAAAAGTTATCACCATCCTTTTTATGATAATCTAAAGGTATCGTAATTTGTAATATATTCAATGTTATTATTTGTTTCATATATTATATGTAATATCTAATATAACAAAATCCAAAAAAGAATAGTAAGTTTATAAATATAAAAATCAAATTTTTGAAAAGAAAAATCAACTTCGTAGTATTTAAAAGATCTATTTTGAAAGTAAACGTTTTATTTTCTAGCAAATATTACAAGTCAATTAGCAAGTCTAATAGTAAGGGGCCAGAGTAGACCAGTGGCTGACATGCTCGCCTCGGGACTGGTAGATCCGGGGTTCAATACCCACTCTTGCCCTCGGTTTTTTTATTCACGCGAGAAGTGCAAGCTTCGGGTTTTATGAAAACAAAGGATGGACCAAGGAAGGCACGTGTTTTATTTCGAAACAACTAAGGCCTTCTTGGAATTACAGAAGGTCTAAAGAACTAAATGAACTGAATTAACTCTTAAGAATTTATGAGAATGCAAAACTAATATCATTTCATATAGAAATCCATACTCTCCTATACCCGTAGATAAAACCATAAATATTTTGAGGTAAAATAGATAAACAAACAAAACAAAAGTCTCCACACAAATGAAGTTTTATTCAACAGCAACAACGCGTTTCGAACACTTGTGTTGTTGTTTTCACTGGACCAACCCTTCAGCAGCACATCCTTGGTGTCTTCCTGATGATGAACACAAAGTGTTCAAAACGCGTTGTTGTTGTTTAATAAAACTTCATTTTATTATAAATTTCATTTTTTATAAAACAAATTTTTGTTTTGTTTGTACTCTATTTTACCTCAGAATGAGTAAATACCACACAATGACGGATTGCACAACTAATGATTTAACCATTAATATGTTATAACTATAAAAACCATCGACTATAAATATTAATTCATCTTGCTATCCTAGCAATTATTCTATGGTATTTACTCATTGTATGGAAAATTTCTTACGTCTTCACCACAAGTATTTCATTTTACGTGGTTAAATTATAACTACTTTTTATTTTAGGAAAAATTTTAATTACTTTATATAACTCAATAAATGTTAATACTGTTTGTGTTTATATTGTAGATGTGCCTGATGATGAACACTAAGTGTTCGAAAGGCGTCATGAAATAAATCCTTGTGGTTCAGACGTAATATATTTTCCTCACTATCATAAATAATAATATAAATTAGCCTTTAGATGAAAAAAGATATGATAATAATTTAATCTGTGAATTACAAAAATAACGAAAAAGCCCCTCAATAAAAAATACGTTTAATTAATATCCAACACACAAAAAACTGGGGTTTTTTTGTATTTTAACTTCCTTTTTTCTATTTAAACCTAGGTTTGGTTACGTTTGATTGCAGTGTATTCACCTCATGTCAAAATATATTTTGTAATTTTAAATACTTTTAATTTTACATATAAACCTGAAATTCTATTTCATATTGTCTACGAAAATATATTTTGGATAAATGTAAAAGTTTGTTAAATATTTTTAAATATTTCAATTGTATAAACTTGAAATCTGCATATTCACGTTGTTTAAAGAAACAAGTGAATAAAAAAAACTCCCTTTATAAATGTTTACTTTTAAATTAAAAATCTGTATGAACTAGCTGTTTGTATGAGACTGGTGAATCAAAAAGATCTAAATAATCTACCATTCAAGTTTTCATACAGGTATTGTGTTGACATTCACTTGAGAGTCCCGAGTTCACTTGCTTCGTAACGTCAAATCGGCTCCCTCTCTAACAACTACCTTCTTTATTACGAAAACGCACAAATGTCTCGTAGTATTTCTCATAGTATAAATTGAGTGCATCTGAAAGGAAATCTATTTGTATTTTTAACATTTTTTTTCATGTTTGAATGCATGCGAAAGGAAATCTGTTTGTATGTTTGTTGGAAAAGTATAGAAAAATTTTTACTACTCCTTTTTTACTTCAGTAGTCATAGATAATATTAATTTATGAGTTTTTGAGGTAAGAAACACGTAGGTTATTGGTGTTTGCCTTCGATTTATAAATGGGAAGTTCTTGTTAGTTGACTTGAGCTTCAGGGATTTTCCTCTGTATGATACTAGGGAAAAGGATTTCCAGAGACCAACCTCCGGAAGCGCAGAGGGTCCAAAAGCGCTAAATAGTAGGAGTCAACCTCCCACAAGTGCACCTGAGGACCCGAAGAAGACCGTCCAGAAGAAGGAGAAAGGAAGTTACTTTCTCCTAAAGCATAGGGAGGCTGAATGGACATTATCAATGATGGTTTGTGCAGATTCTGCAAAGAGGAATAAACACCGTTCCACCTGCTGACTGACTGTAAGGCAACTTTCCTGCACAGAGGTAGGTGCTTTGAGACACTCAACAAAACCATAGAAAAACTTATACCACTGGAACCAGCAAAAGAGCTGAGCTTCTTGGAGTCGTTGAAGCCAACTAAATCTAAACAGAGGCTAAATACATTTCCTGTATGATTTTCATTACATTTGCATAAGTAATAATACAGTATAACAATTTCGTATAGTTATTATTATACACATACATTTTTAAATGATCATAGAGGAGCAGAAACATTAAGTCATCAAGCAGACAAAAAAAAAGGATGTGTTTTAAACACTTAGTGTTCATCGTCAGCTTACATATACAAATAGAAATATGTATAAAAATCATATAACCTTGCCTGTCATAACCATCATGGCTTGAAGTAATACTTCTCAAACTATTTAACTTCAGGGAGCAACTATGAAATAACCAATGCATTAGGGCGCATCAGTGATTTTAATATAGAAAATTTAGTCCTGAAATTTGAAAATAGGAAAATGATAGGGAATTAAAAGGAATAGTTTCTTTAATATAATGAGAGAGAGAGGGAGAGAGAGAGAGAGAGAGAGAGAGAGAGAGAGAGAGAGAGAGAGAGAGAGAGAGAGACAGACAGACAGACAGACAGACAGAGAGAGAGAGACAGAGAGAGAGTGAGAGAGAGAGACAAACAGACAGAGAGGGAGACAGAGACAGAGAGAGAGAGGCAGAGAGAGGGAGAGAGACAAACAGACAGAGAGAGAGAGACAGAGACAGAGAGAGAGAGAGAGAGAGAGAGAGAGAGAGAGAGAGGAGAGAGAGAGAGAGACAGACAGAGAGAGAGAGATAGAGAGACAAACAGACAGAGAGAGAGACAGAGACAGAGAGAGAGAGAGAGGCAGAGAGAGAGAGAGACAGAGACAGAGAGAGAGTGAGAGAGAGAGACAAACAGACAGAGAGAGAGAGACAGAGAGAGAGAGAGAGAGAGAGAGACAAACAGACAGAGAGAGAGACAGAGACACACAGAGAGAGAGAGAGAGAGAGAGAGAGAGAGAGAGAGAGACAGACAGACAGAGAGATCAAAAACAAATGATTCAAATCCACAAGAAAAGCAATTGAGAAAGTATTATCCATTGTTGCTTAAAGATTATAGAAATTTTCCTTCCACTTCAAAATATCAACAACTAATAATTACTAACAGTAGTGATAGAACACCTATCACAAAAAACAATAGCATAAAACATATCAAGCACCAGAATTGAACGACTGATCTTCATATCTGCCAAGAAAAGTTATAACAGATACAGTCTTCATGAGAAACAGTAAAATTATATTTACTAAAGTTTAGTATTCATCAGTTCCCATTTGAATGAACTAAAAATGAAGTTTCTAAAATAAAATTCTAAAAAAATTAAAGTTGTTTCCAATTTTTTTTACTTTCTACTAAATTATTTTTATTACTACTGAAACACTAAAAAGAATCAGGTATAGCAGTTAAAAAAGGCTCTAAATGCCATTAGCTGGCAAGCTCTTAAAGGCAGTCTGATCTTTTTTACATCAGCAGTCATAGATTATATTACTTTATGAGTATTTTAAGGTAAGAAACACGTAGGTCATTGGTGATTTCCTTCGATTTATAAATGGGAAGTTCATGTTGCCTGACGGATTTCAGTGGGTCTTAAATTTTGTTTCCTCTTGTTTATATTATGGGGTAAGGTTCTTTTATGAGGTCTTGATAGTCAAACCCAGTCAGAGATGATATTTATGTCGTCTATGTTATCTACTCGATCAACACTCAGGAGTAGGCTGAGATGTTTAAATACGTCTTCATGTATATGAGTGAATAATATGATGTTATTTACCTTCATTGATCCACAACGATCTAAACGTCAATCACAAGGTCAGTACTCGTAAGCAGTATCCTAAAGATTCACATAAGGATATTCTGATATATATCAGAATTCAATATAAATCAGTATTAGATACAATGCTCTTATCTAGAGCATTTATATATAAATAAACAAATATCTATACATATTTGTTTATTGTGGTATTTAATTCATATATTATATCAAGAGTTATTGTTGATTATTAATGTATATATATATATATTCACTGTTTTGTTATTGAGGGCTAGGTCAAATAACAAAATAGTGAATAGAATAGAAGAGGTCATTAACAATTTTTGAGTTTATATATATATATATATATAGGTGTGTTCTCTAATCGGGGTTCGGTCAATTTTCCAGGATAAAAAATCAAAGATTTTTTCTTTCTTTCTTTTTTTTTCTTTCTCTAAGGGAGAAGAAGAGAATGTATTAAATATATTTAATTCTTTTCATAATCGTCTACAATTCACTTGTGAAGTAGAGAAAGATGGAAATCTGCCATTCTTAGATGTGAAAGTTATAAGAGGTGAAAATGGCAATATCTTAACGGATTGGTTTAAAAAACCTACCAGTGCTGCAAGAATCCTGAACTACCATTCTTCTCATGCTATAAACCAAAAATTAAATTGCGTCCAAAATTTGGTTAAAAATTGTGTATATGTTTGATGTTGATATGTGATTTCTTATTATCCTTTGTTTGTAGGCCTATGAAAAAGGTTTTAAATAAAACCGAAACGTTGGCAACGAGAGTTTGATTTTTTATCCTGGAAAATTGACCGAACCCCGATTAGAGAACACACCTATTCTATCAAACGGTCGATATATTATTGAATCTGTTATATATATATAAATTAATGATCAAAAACAACTCTTGATATAATATATGAATTAAATACCACAATAAACAGATATATATATCAACTACAATGCTCTAAGGCGTTTCGTTACAACACCATCAGAGAGCTGAATGAACCAAACAAAAAATATAATAACAAATTAACCTGGTTGACTGAAGTCTTCAGGATTGGTGGCATCCCTGTCTGAATTTAATGTTACTTCATTCATTCAAGGCTCCTTCAATTTTAAAAACATTAAATTCAGACAGGGATGCCAGCAATCCTGAAGACTTCAATCAACCATGATATATCTGTTATGATGCAGCTAGATAAAAGCATGGACCGATAAATAGTGTTTCCTCTAAAAAAAAGCCTTGTAAATGCCAAACAACTTTTGGCGAAACGTCGGCATATAATCAGGAGTTGTATGTTTATAACCAAAATCCTCAAGAACCCCTTCTGTGAATCTATATAATTAAAATAATGATTTTGTCTGTACATTGCTTAGAACTGACTCATTTCAACTTTTCTTTACGTTTCATACATTGGAGAAACCGAATCCACCCTTAAAAAAGTTTTTGTCGGTTTGTTGTTTGTCTGTCGGTTTGTCTGTTGGTTTGTCAGTTTGTCTGCAAAACTTTGTCACAAGTAAACTCAGCCACCATAAGACATGGCGAGCTGAAACTTTGTAACTGGATTTGTGTATGCCTAACTTAAAATACGGGCTCTAAATAGATTCATAATTCATTACAGAAGCGAAGTTATAGGGCTTTAAGCGTATTTTCCTAACTTCACAGACAAGTTTGTTTTGAAAATACACAGGTGTGGCAAGTGGGTATTGTTAGTTGATTTTAATTTCATTGGAGCATATGAATATACATTGCGTATTTGACATCTTTGAAAAGGTGTTTCCCAGAGTTGAGGATGTACTATCTATTACGAATAAATAGTTTTGTAAACGAGCAATTCTCAACCCTTAATATGAACAGGCAGGAAAAATCAACAAACAAGTTCTTACGCTATATCATACCGAGGAAAGAACTTACAAGTCAGTAAAGAGATTGGATTAGTGATGAAGAAGCAGTTCATTATCTAATTGAATTTCTTGACTCTGAATTTATTTCTCCTGGACTGCCTGCTCATGAGTAAAAACTTAAAGTAGGAGCACCAATCATGCTGCAATTTAGTAGCAGTAAATGATACGTAAAATTTCATGTTACGAAACATGAGTGCCCCAAAACTGTGCAACGGGACACGACTCTGAGTTCGTGCTCTACACAGATATGCCATAAAGGCAGACATAATGACTGGATTTGGTATTGGGGAGCTGTGTGTATACCACGCATACCATTGATTCCGAGCCACTGTCTGTTTCCGTTGAAATGATTGCAAAGTCTCGTCAGAGTCTATTTCGCAATGACGTTAACTAAGTCGCAAAGGCAGACTTTATCTAACGCAGGAATTCAAGTTAGCGAGACCAAGTTTTTCTCACATGGTCAACTGTAGTTTACTTGCTCAAGAGTCAGAGGTTTCAACTGTTAGTTCTTCCATGAACCTGAAGGACAGACAGTTAATGTAGTGTATACAGAGGCTTTGTTTAACACTGTACTAATAATGGTATTTTCTACTGTTCTATAATTTCTAATGAGATTTTGGAATACCAAAAATGCGGAACTTTTGATTCCGTCAAAGACGGGTACGTTTGCTATGTATTATATATAACTGTAATATTTTCTTAATTTAATATTTCCTTAATTAAAACACTGGTAATAATGTAAGGTATGGGACCAGAGTAGCCCAGTGGCTTGCGTGATCGCCGATGATAGCAGTGCAAATGTATTATAAATAATGTAACAAACAAATATTTTTTTGAATTTAAAATATGAATAATATAATAAATTGTAATAAAGTAAAGGGATCTAGCCAGGGTAACCAGTAGCTTGCTTGCTCGCCGAAGACAGTAGTGCAAATGTATCATAAATAAATACAATAAAAACACTTTTTTTTAATTTAATATCTGCGTAATATGAACACTGGTAATAAAGTAAGGTATGGAACCAGAGTAGCCCAGTGGCTTGCGTCCTGGCTGTTGACTGGGAGCACGTTAATTAGAACTAATTCATTTCAAGTTTTCTTTACGTTTCATACTTTAGAGTAGCCACATGTACCCTTAGAATAATTTCTGTCTGTCGGTTTGTCTACAAAATATTGCCACCATAAGACATATAAAGATGAAACTTTGATTGTAGATTTGTGTATGTCTAATTTAAAATCTAATCTTTGGATAGATGGAATATTCAATGATGCAGCGAAGTTATGAACTTTTAAGTCGTGTTTGGCTAACTACACACACATGTTTATTTAGAAAATATACAGGTGTAGCAATTAGGTATTGTTAGACAACTTTAATTTCATTTGCGTACATGAATATTTGCTTATAGCAAAATGCTAATATATGAATATTATGCTTATTTGAGCTTATTGACAAGGTGTTTCTCAGAGTTCAAGATGTACTATCTATTCAGAATAAATGGCTTTGTGAACGAGCAATGCTCAAGCCTTACTAATGGACAGGCAGGAAAATCAGCAAACATGTTCTTACGCTATATCAACCCGAAGATAGAACTTAAAAGTTAGTATAGAGAGTGATTAGTAATGAGGAAGTAGTTTATTATCTAACTGAATTTCTTGACTCCATGACTGCTCTTGGACTGCCTGCTTATGAGTAAAAACTTCATGTAGAAGCATCATCATGCTGTGACTTAGTATCAGTAACAAATTTCATGTTACGAAACATGAGTGCCCCAAAACTGTGCAACGGGACACGACTCGGAGTTTGTGCTCTGCACAGATGTGTCGTAGAGGCGGCCATCATGACTGGGTGTGGAATGTGGAGTCTGTGTGTATACCACCCATACCATTGATTCGAGCCACTGTCTGTTCGTTGAAATGATTGCAAAGTCCCGTCAGAGTCTATTTCGCAATGACGTTAACTAAGTCGCAAAAGGAGACTTTATCTAACGCAGGAATTCAAGTTAGCGAGATCAAGTTTTTCTCACATGGTCAACTGTAGTTTACTTGCTAAAGAGTCAGAGGTTCCAACTGTTTGTTCTTCCGTGAACCTGAAGGACAGACAGCTAATGTGGTGTATACAGAGGCATTTGTTTAACACTGTACTAATAATGGTATTTTCTACTATTCTATAATTTCTAATTATAGTATTAGTATAATACTATAATTGATATTTTGGAATACCAAGTATAATAGAATTTTTGATTCCGTCAAAGACGTGTACGTTTGCTAGTATACTATAAGAGATTCAGGTGAGTGGTCAAGCAAGAGCAATCTCAAATTCCATTCAATTTTTATTCAACAGCTTCATGCAGATTATTAATTAATTGCGCATTGTTAAATGTTATTAAAAATAACAGTTTCAAGTTAAAACTGTTCCTAGGTTCTTTACATTTTTCTTTCAATTTGGCAACTTCTTTCAAACCTGCAAATAGTTGTGCAGGAGGTTACTTATAACCTTCCTTCTGAAGTTATGTTTTTATTAATATTGTTTAGTGGAATATTCTAATATTCTTTCGTGGGATACTTCTCAAAGACCCTTAAAAATGGAATAAGAGTCAATTAGTGGACATTAAGTCATATCTCACTTTGGTATATATTTGAAAGTGTATTTGACTTTCTTTTGATACAGTTCAATAAATAACATAATAATTATTCTTTTTCTGTAAATCTAGAACATTTGATGTACATGACAGGAGTAGAAGTGTCACAGTAAACACATTCTTTGTCAATAAACAATCGAAAGGAATCAGAACTTTTTCATTGTTCTATTGATAATGATGTGGTATTTTTGTATAGTTTAGTTCCGAAATCAAGCAACAAATTTACGTTAACAGTAAATTAAGTTTAACTTAAGCAAAACATTAATATCGGGACTAGAATTATAACCATAGGTAGTGATTATACCATGGACTTCAAATTCAAAATCAACAGTCTAGACTTATACCTAAGAAGGTGCTTGGATTAATGTTAGCTAAGTCTTTAAGATTTGTCAGAATATATATTCCGCAAGGCTCATCACAACAACGTTTTCATAAACTTAATTCCAATCAAATAATTAATCGTAATTGTTAGTAATGCCATTCTAAATTACTTATATCATTTCTATAATGTATCGTTCGGTTTTTATAGAAAAAAAAACAATTATATTTATTTACTGGACTGTATCGGAAGCATTACATATTGATTTATGAATTTGATTGTAATTTAGTTACTGTTTAACTGTTAATTTTTTCGTAAATAGTTTAATCAATATATAAATTAGAAAGATCAAAGAGAATTATTTAGTTTTGTGACCTTCCTGTTTGCTAATCCAGACCTTATCTGGAAGTAGTAATTCTAGAAAGTAGTAAGTTTTAGACCAGAGGATTGGAGATATGACCCCAAATTGCTTTCAGTCCACAATATAGTGTGATGCAATGAGGTTATAACTGAAAATAATAGAATCCTTTTTGTGAAAACTCTAAGGGAAGTTGAGTAAACATTACTTGTGAAAATTAAAATGGTAGTTGAGTTAAATACTCAATTCTTCTGTGATATTATTGGGATAACTGAAATATACTGGTGACCATCAAAGAGAAAAAGCAATCACAAAGGTATTCCATTTTTCTTTTTTTTTTAGTTTAATGTCGAATGAACTTTAGTTTCTGTTAAAAGTGAATTACCAAAACCACTAAAATATCTATAACTTATTAGTATTTGTGTCCACTTGAAATAATTTAATCAATTTATTAATTAGTATCTAGGAAACCTTGCTTATGTTCTATATTACTTATCTTATAAAAATAAATTACAACAATTAATGGAAAACAAACAAACATTCTACTAACTACTTTGATATTAAAATTTACTTCTTACTATTTAAATTTTCAATTTCAAAAAAGGTGGTATTAATGATTTTAATATGTTAATTAAAATTTTTATATGTGGAGACCATTTCATTAGATTTTTACCCTACAATGAGTAAATACCACATAATAACTGATTGCACTGCATTAGAATTAATGATTTTGTTGTATACTAAGGCTTTCCTACATTAATTGTTGTAACTGCCCCTGATAATGTCGAATAAATTTGACATAACTTTATTACTAATATAAACTGAGTATACTTCTTAATTAAACAAAATGATCGATAAATACTTATCTAATAACGATATAGTTATGTAAAGGCAAAGCTATGGAATATTCAAATGATAAAGTTAATAAAGATTCAATATTGCTTATGTAATTAAAATTGAATGTTTTCTGCTGTAATAAAATGAATAAGTTATAATGTTTATTTGAATCCAAGTTTATAGAGAAAGAAATGAAATAAAGACAACAAATGTTTTGTAATTGATATTTAAAGGAGATCAAACATTTAATAACATAACGTTAATTTTATCTTTGATTTGTATTGCTTTGTATTAACTTCGACAAAATTGATAAAAGGTATCAAAGTTAACTGATAAATATAAAATTAAATTAATATGTAAGTCAATGGAATAAAATCAAGATTTTAACTGAAAAGTAATTGATGTTATTGAATCTTTTTGTATTGAATGTATTTGAAAGAACTTAATGGTTGTTTCTTTTAAGATATTAGATGTAATTATGTTGACTGAATGAAATTAAATAATATTTTGAATATGTGTACAGTTTATTCACATTATAGCTCTAGATTACTCGAAGGTAATGTAAGGAAAATAAAATCATACAAAATGTCTACTAACCTTAAAGATGCATATATTAGTATATTTTTCTTTTTTTTTTTATTATTAAGTCTCATGCATTAATAAGAACTCGTAATAAAGTTAAAATTTAACCAAAACTAAATAAATTCATTGGTACTATCACTTTTTATGTTGCAGAAATATAAAATTCATACCAAATGTGAAAAACAGAAAACCGACGCCACTAAGAAAGAAACAGAAAGTCATGAACGCTTGAAGGAAGCCATACTGGATTTAAAGAACTAAATGAAGACCAATGATTGGTGGAACTGAATGTAGATTTATAAGTTGTTGAATTGATCTATATATATAAATATAAATTAAATAAATTTGTTTTATTGATATTTGGTTGTTTTCTTATCAAATACTTTGGAGAATACTGTTGTAAATAGTTAAAAAAAAGTAATTAAAGAAAAACTATTTCCTTGGCTTTCCTTCTTCTCTGAGATGTCAAGACTTATGCAGTCGTTCTGAAAAGATGACTTCAGTCCTATCTTTCTTCTGAGTGGCTCACTTCTAATAATTTTAATTCTTTTACAATGAATGTGTATTAATGATTCTAATTGAAGCATATTTTCATATTTAAGTTCTACAGGTAGTTCACCTAGAAGAGAATAATCTTTAATTCTTTATATAACTCATTCGAAGTCACGATGCTCGGATGTAACGCAATTTGCAAAATGTGATAGTGTTTTCTATTTCTTCTAATTTAATAAAAAAAATAATTAGACTACTCCTATTATAATAGTGCCCCTCGATTGGGGCTGATTTTTAGTTTTGAGTTTATTTTCTTTAATGTTTGTTTTTCTTTATTAATAGTAAATATCTTTTCTGGATATCTAGTATATTTCACGTGTTGTGTTAACGCAGTCAATTTAGTTTCTTGCCATGAAGTTTACTTTTTGTTTCTCTACATAATCATTTATTAATTTTTCTAAATCCGTACTTCATGGTGGCGAAGTATCTATGTGTCCGGACATAATCTCAAATGGTGTTAATTTTGTTGTAGATTGATTGTATAGTGTTATTGTACGCCAATAATGAATATTTATTTTTCATTTCAGTGAGCTCATTTTTAAATTCTTTTTGACTTTTTAATAGTCAAATGTGTTCTAATATTGTGGAATGAAAACGTTCGACTATTCGGTTACTTTCTGGGTGTTGTGAACTGATTAAGTGAAGTTTTAATTTGTGAAACTCTACGAATTCTTATTCTAGATTATTACTAATGTCTTGTCCGTTATCTGTTATTATAAGTTGTTATTATAAGTTATGATATCTGAAAAAAATCAATTAATATATTAACGACTTCGATACTTTGTACTGCTTTTAATTTATAAACTTATGCATATTTGGAAAAAGAATTTATTATTTTCAAAGTTTATGCTATCCATGTGTAATGTTTCAAATGGATGTGAAGTTGTGACTGTCATATTTAGTTATAACCTTAATGATGTCTCTCAATTTGCTAACTTGGCATATTTTGCAGAGATTAATATAAGTTTTAGCTAACTTTCTTTTTTTTTTATTCTGTCTCGTTGTCTACACCTTACGTGTACTATACTTTTTAAAAATTCTTTATCGTCTTCAGTTATATTTAATTCTATTCGCGATTTATTTATTTATTTGTTGAGGGTGATTGTAGTACTGCGTCCTAAGAACTACTGTACTTTCCCCCTTTCTGTACTATAGTACCCCAGTTAGCTTCAACGCCTCCAAGAAGCTCAGCACTTTTACTGGGTCCAACGGTAAAAGCTCTTCTATGGTTTTGTTGAGTGTCCCGAAGCACCTGCCTCTGTGTAACACAGTGGCTTGACAATCAGCCAGCAGGTCCAGCGGTGTTTCTTCCTCAACCTTGCAGAACCTGCACAAACCATCATTGCTAATGCCCATTTTCCAGAGATGGCCATCTATTCGCGATAGTGCATCCGCGTTTTTGTTTTAAGAACCTTTTTCTAGCAGATGTTAGATGTATGGTAAGTCCCTTGACAGTGAAGTCTGGTCATTTCAATGTATGAGTTTCACTCCGTAATAACATTTGGACTCATACATTAGCTTTGTTTCCTTCAGTGGTGAACTCTTTCCTCATTTGATAACGGATGGACTTTTATAATATGTAATATTTAAATAAACTTATCCGGACTATTAATTGTTTATTGTAAATTTGTTTTAGTCTTGTATCGTAGATATAGTAATGCCTGATGTAGAAGTAATCAACAGTTGGGCTTTTGAAAAACAAATTGAGGGCACTTTTTCCATCTTCTGTGTCCATCCAGAAGTTAAGAAACTTATCATAATCGGGACTTAAGTCCTTTGAACAGGTATTGTTATTTGTTTATTCTCCAATATTTAAGTGGTGTTTTTAGTTTTTATATCTTACTGTTATATTGAATGGTACTTTTACTATAGAAAATATATGTAAATACCTTCTTCTTCCGAAAATAAGACACTGTCTTACTTTATTTTTAGGTCAAAATTCGTGCTAGGGCTTCAAGTACATTAAGTAGATTTACATATTTCTGTTTAATATTTATTTTTATACAGAAATTTAAATTTATTTAATTACAGTCATGTCATCTTCTGGAACATCGTCATAAATTATAAAAATGTTGAATTCCGTTCTGATTTTCCTCCAAATCTATTTCCTGTAAAATCATTGGTCTGAATCTCTCATGTCTTGCAATATAGCTGTCGTTAAATTAATACTTCTTGTCTAAGTAGTCTCCTTGAAACGAACTTCAGAGGTAAACAAGGAATTTCTTGAAATATTTTGTTCTAAAGAATTCTCTGAAATATTATATTCAGCTAGAGATACCTCCTACATTCAACAGCAATTTTTTTAACGAATTATATTTTCCACATAATTTTAACTAGGGCCTATTTTCAGGTTTAGGCTTATAGTCCAAAACGTCCCGGAAATCACGCTAGGACTTATTTTCGGAAAAAGACGGTTTATAAAACGTCTTAATGTAGTGGTTTAAGCAAGTTTGATTTATTTTCTTCGTTTCGCCGAAACTGGTCTTTTATTGAACAGTGTATAGATACAACCTTGATGTGTACATTGTATGTATATGTATACGTATACATATACGTATGTACGCAACAAGGATAACCAGGGGTTTTTCAACTTATTTTTTTGGTACATTGTTCCTATCAATATTGTTTACTTGTTCTTCTGCTTTTGAATTTAATCTTTTAACTTAATAATAATCAAGTTTATAATGATGGTGATGTAATAAAATAAGTTCAATTTATAATTAAAAATATTTAATTTGAAATGATAACCTGTATAGCTGTAATTTCACTAGTTGTAGTTGACTTGTATTTCATATGCAGTTCGTTAGCAAATTAATGGAACCAGTTTAATTCGAAACCAGAAAATCGCGTAAAAAGTCTTAATATGAAGAATCTATGTTTTTTTCCTCCAAAGTAGTACCCCTACTTGGAGGGAGTTTATTGTCATATTTTCACATGCTCCATTTGTTATATTACTCGATGAAAGATTTCACATAAAAACGTGAAATAACAATCAATGATCAAACCACAATATGAAATGGGAAAACAAGACCAAGATCTTTCAACCGTAACAAGCGGTCTTCGTCAGAGTCAAAAACCCAGTTGGGTTGAAGGATCTTAGTCTTGTTTTTCCATTTCATATTGTTGTTTGATCATTGATTGTTATATTACATGTGTAATATAACTGTTTTTAGTGGGAAGCAGTTAAATGAAAACCAAAACATTGATCTTTTTGGAAAGGTCTCAGAGGAACAACGTGCTTTCATGGAGCTGCATGCAAGATTCATACAAAGTGAGGGGAGCTTGTAATACGACATCACATAAATCTAACAACCTCGTGTCAGCCCCAGTAGATTTATCTTCAAACTGCTAAGATAATTTACTTTTGATAGAACAGCAATTTAAATCAATCATTTTCTTAATATAATATGAAAATTAAAATTAATTTTTATAACAATGATCATCATACATGATGATGATTTTTGCAAAATCGAAATCTAGAGTATATTCAATATATAATATAGTGATTTATGAACTTATTTTATAACTTCAATATCTTTGTGATAACTCCTGTGTAAACTTTCACCCACCCAGCGAAAACTAGAATTTACCAAAAAGAAAGTCGTAAACCTGGAAGCTGTCATACATTTAATAAAATTTGCCTGCAAGAAATATATATATATATTATTTGATGAAACAACAATATGAAAAGGGAAAAAAGACTAAGATCTTTCAACCGTAACAAACGGTCTTCTCAGAGTCAAAAAAAACCCAAGGAACCTAACGTTGGGGGACTTTTGACTCTGACGAAGACAGGTTATTATGATTGAAAAATCTTAGTCTTTTTTCCCTTTTCATATTGTGGTTTCATCATTCATTGTTGTTTCACGAGTTGTATTTGAAATCATGTATACATATTATATATATATATATATACAAATTCAATAATATATCAACCGTTTTGTAAATTTGGTCAATTTTCTTGGACCTTTTAAACGTCCAAAACCTTTTAGAAGGTCTAAAATATTTAAACATTGTCATTTGATAGTTTAATTTTGAACCTAGACGCCGATCTCGATTGCATAATACACCTCTATATATAGACAATCAATTAAATAAAACGATTGCAAGAACTAAATAAACTAAATCCACAGGAAAAACAAACAAAAAAGAGATCACGAAAAACTCAGTACTAGAAAAGATGTAAGTCCCTTCGTAATTAGTGTTCGAGGGTCATCATTTATATGTCTTCAGAGCGACTCACAACTTTCTACCGGATGACGAAGAAGTCGAACTATGGTAGAGAATACATTTTTTAACTTTAATGATTTAATTTTTTATATATTTAATAATATTATTTGTATTCTCAATATTGTTTTAGCTTATATTTTATTGTATTTTTTATTAAAGATTAGTCTGTAACTTTTATTTATATACCATTTCCTCTGTTCATCCCTCAATTTATCATTCATTTATTTATTATAAATTTTTCATATTTCCTAATTTAATTATAAATTGATTCTTTTCTACCTTATTCTCTGTGACTGGGTGCGTGTGCGGCAACATTGTTTGTCTCCAACCGTCTCTGAACCAATTCGTTTGGTTTCCCTCCCTTATCTCTCCTGAAGACGGTTCAAACCGAAACTTAGAAAGTATAAGTGTAAACTTTTAATTTCTCTATGTTGCTTTATGTACATTGAACTATATTTGTCCGTTTTAGATCGTATTTTCATTGAAAATAGCCCAACAAGTTATTCATGTCCTGATGATGAATGTTGATCATTCGAAACATATCAACTATAGGAGATGTATTTTATTGTGTAAACGAAATGACGAGAGTGTTATTTAAAAAAATTGAGAAACTTGTTATGAAACAGGTATCAGTTAAGTTTGGTGTCATTTTCAATAATTTGTGTGTCAAGGAATAACTTTAAAGAAGTATGTAAATTGGTATACACTAAATCATTAGTTGTATTTACTCATTCTGTGGTAAAATGGATAAACAAACAAAAGTCTCTACACAAATGAAGTTTTATTCAACAACAACAATGCGTTTCGAACACTTTGTGTTCATCATCAGGAAGACACCAAGGACGATATGTAGATCAGAATGGTATATACTAATATTGAAATTAAAAAATTCTTATTAGAAAATAGTGTGCTTTTTTTTGCTGTTTCGAATAGAAGATTGTCTTTAAGACGATTTATATGACAAGGAGATTTCATAGGCTGGTTGGAAAGGGTTGACTCACCCCTGCAGTCAACCCTTCAGGTTATTCACCTTTTCCACCCCCTCTGTAAGCCCCATATTCAATCACTTAGCATTTTTCCCAATCAACTTTGCAACATCTTCTTTTCATATCATTATTAAATAAACTCATCCTAACGACATTTGGATTTATTTAATACCACTTTATTATGGGTGCAGATCATTTATCTGTTTTCCATAAATCCATCTGTTTTTTCAAAACAGGGTTAGAAATCTTCTAAACAAATTTTTGGATACTCAACCACCCACACACACTCACAAACATCATCGAGAAAATATCATAAAAAGACATTGAGGACCTCGAAACATATAAGTCCATCAAAATTTTTAGATCTAATTTTTTCACTATACTTTACTTATAGCAAAGTAAAAATATCCACTTAGAGCTCATTAGGGTGGAATTAATGATATCTATTGTCCTTATTATTGATGGTATGGCCAAAAGACTAAGGGCATGAATAAATCAGAACAGGCTTGACAATGTGCTCAGGTTTATTAACCTCCCTCATGTACAAATCGAGGGCCCGAGTGGGTATTGAACCCAAAATCTACCAGTCCAGAGGAGAGCAGGTTGCCACTGAGCTAACCTGGCCCCTCTCTAAATGTATATGTCAATATTTAAATGTAGAAATAAACCTGTAATCAAAAAGGAACCCAGTCAAAAGAAATTTCATTCATGGCACGGTTTCTGCACGTGAGTACACAAACACACACACACACACACACATATATATATATATATACACAAAGCGCGACACAGAAAAAGAATAAAGAGAACACTTACAGAATTCAATATTTAGAACTGTTGTTCGTCATCAGGAGAGTAGACTAGAAGAGAGGACGAAGTGAGAGAGATCTCCCCACGTCGAAGAACGGAGCGCGAAACGTTCTTCGACGTGGGGAGATCTCTCTCACTTCGTCCTCTCTTCTATTCTACTCTCCTGATGACGAACAACTGTTCGAAATATTGAATTCTGTAAGTGTTCTCTTTATTCTTTTTCTGTGTCGTGCATGTGTAATTTAAAGTTTTATATATATATGTATATATGCGTGTGTGTGATAATCGAAATACGATCCATAAGGACTGATAACACTTAAAATAAACTGTAACATATAGAAAGGAGCGTAATAAAGGACTCACTTTTCAATATTTTGACCATCATAACGGTCGAAACATTGAAACTTTGTTACGTTTCTGTCTATGTCTCACAGATTATTTTAAGTATACATATATAGGAATATTACGAGTATGAAATCGGGGTCACCAATTTTCTAGATTCGAAATCAAACTCTCATTGCCGATGTTGCTGTTTTATTTTAAAACCTTTTTCATAGGCCTACAAACAAAAGGTAAATAGAAATAATATAACAAGTTACAGCTTGTGGAAAGTAGGAGTTTTCAGAAATATATAAAATAACTTACAGAAGTAAGAATTTATTTTAATTAGAAAATGAAATTTATATTGTATAAACGAACAAACAATCTTGACTAGTGAAAACCTTAGACTAGAGCAATCAGATAACATTACCATGAGTTTGATGTTGAACCTTGAAAATTGACCAATGATTTCATACCTCGTAATATAGCAATTCTATCAAACCTTTTATATAAATCTAACAGGAATCTATCTTGTGCTACCTTCATAATAACTCTTATTAACTTAAAAGAGTAAACGACCGTTTCATTGAATAGACAACATATATAAAATATAATAACATAAATATTAATATTTATCAATATAAAATATAATTAATTAATATTTACTGTTAAATAATTTTATTAATAATAATATTATAAACCGATAGTATTATTATTAACAGATAAGGACATTTGTTAAATAAGATTGAATGACAAGAAATATATTCTAAAGCAAAATATTCCTTTTAATGATATATAATATATAGCTTAATTGTTATATAAATCTTTATTTATGCAATAAATTTAAGATTTATATATAAAAAGGAAATACTTTTATTATAAATAAGAAAATATTCTTAAGTTAATTTTCAAAATGCTAATTCATTTTCTTAAGAGTTGTCACTTATGTTTTAATAGTAATATTAATAACATTAGTTAATACAAGAACTGAAGTCCTTAAAATATAGTGTTCGTTAATTAAACAACGAATTAAATTTTTCTATTGTGAAAAAAAAGAAGCCAATTTAAAGATAAGATATTAATAGCATTTTTCTAAATTATTTGTTTTAATAATATACTAATTAGTTCATATCATACTACTATAGAATCTGATATATTTTCTTAAAGTTTCATTGTATTAACAATGAAAGGTAAAAATATTAAAACAAAATAGTAAACTACTAAAAGTCAGAAGAAACTTCACAAAAGTACCAGTCATATTCTATGTTTAAAATTATTTCTTTTAATTTTAAATGCATTAATAAGTTATTTACTACTAATTAGTAATATAAATTAAATTAAACTATTAAATTTATAAACAATTCATTGAAAATTAAAGAAAATTAAATGCAACAAATATAATGTATATATATAAGAAACCTAAGAAATTACTACATAAAATGGGTCTCACTTTTTAAAGATTTGTAATTAATTACTTTTTTTATCAATAATTAAATTAAAAACACTAATGAGTTTAATAATTATTTTATAACCATTTGCAAGATATAATCAATATAATTTAAGCTGAATTTAAAAAAGATATGTTTACGCTTGATTATTAAAGTTAGTTTAAAACAAAAAATGATTGTAAAATAACAGTTTCTTAATGTCTGCGTTGAAACATTGATTAAAAAAGAAGATATATTCATATTTTGTTAATAATGTTTTCTTAAAGTTGTTAAAAGTATATTATAACTTCATATGCACAGTTGTTAACGATATAAAAATTAAAATTTCATTAAAAACTGAATCATCCTCATATTACAACATATTTGTACTAATATTTGTCATTTTTCTTTCGATTAATGTCACTATCTTCCCTTTTCTTTCCTAATATTAAAATATTGTGTTTGAATTAATATGTATTAATAACATGTATTGTTATTAATGTATAGAAAACCAATTAATTACATAAAATTCTAAATAATTAGAAGTAATTAGATGGAGGTATTTTTTGTAGCAATAACTTATTTAAAACTATAATTTAATTGTATCTTATTTCAAATGAGACAGCCTTTAACAGTTTTTGAAAGTTTTAGTGGTATTGTTTAATTAAAATTAATTCTTATGTTAATTAGTAACGATGACTTTCATTTTATGTTGTATTACTATAATGCACTGTACTTATTTCTCAATCTACTTTTGTTTGTCATCATCTAATAGTTATAATTTAACGCAATACATGTAGTAAAGTATAGTAAAAGGATAGTAACAGTAATATAAACGTACAATAAAAGAATAGAAGATCATTTTAAATTGTGTACTAACTTTCTTTTTGGTGTGGAGATTTTCTTCTTCTTTCTTTTCAAACGCTTATACGACAGGAAAAATAATTTCACACGTCACATGAAATAACAATAAATTATCAAACCACAATATTAATTAGGAAAAAAAAGACTAAGATCGTTCAATCGTAACAAGCTGTCAAAAAGTCAAAAACCCAACTTGTTACGCTTGTTACAGTTGTAAGATCTTAGTCTTTTTTTTCCCCATTTCATATTGTGATTTGATCATGGACCTTATATAAAATTTTCCGAGGAAACCAACGGTGCTATTTTCATTTTGATCAGACCTTATTTGGGGGTTCTACGGAACACTTATACATGTATACATATACTCTTCATATTGGATAAGAAGGTTATGCTTTATAACCTGTTTCTTTACATTTTGACTTTAATTGATAATAGCATTTGCAGTTAGGCTATTCCTTACAATTAACTTCCTTTATCTAATTGTTTAACTTGCTTTAAGTATTAGATATTTAATATATTATTATTCATGATAGTGTTTGAACCATAATTAAAATCTTTTTGACAAATTGTAGGCTTTTAGACTTCTTCCAACATTTCTTATTGTATTGTTCGACGAAAAATATATTTCTTATTATTTGTCATGGAATTACAATCAGGGATGTAATTTTAGACAACAGCCATTTGTACCAGACCTACATTTTATAACAGTACTCTTATACATACGAGTATACAGTAGTCATCAAAGAGAACCAAAAATTTTACAAAAAAAAACGTATAATTAAAATTAGAAAAAAATTGTTAAAATAAATTAACTGGCTGCTCAAACAAACTTTCAACCCTATTAAAAAACAAGTTTTGAAAAATTTAAAATAAATGTATTTTTAATATTTGCAAATATTAGAGTTTCGAAATCCGTTTAAAACAGTATAACACATAAAAACAATATTGACTTTAAAAACTCATTTTGATGTAACATTTCAACCTTTTTTTTTTTGCTTTTGATATTTTTTTTTCTATTTTCCTCCTTCAAAACGCCACCCCTGGGCACGTCCCCCCCCCCCCCCCCGCATGCTACACCACTGTCCAAAAAACAGCCTACTTAGACAACTTCTGTTTAAGGAGCGCTCAGTCATCAAAGGACGATTATATCCCTTACACATCAAGTCTCAGCAAGTATATATATTCAACTATACTACTTAAAAAAAAAAACAGACTTACTAATACAGCGTATTAACATAACTACTAAATCTATCAACTTGATTTAAGTATTTGAAATTAAAAATCTTGTAGACGTAATTAAACTTTGCGCTCAATCTAAATATATATTAAGTATACAATCATTTTAAATCATTGGTTGTGCAATCCGTCATTGTGTGGTATTTACTCATTCTGAGGTAAAATGGATAAACAAACAATAGCCTTCGCACAAATGAAGTTTTATTCAACAACAACAACGCGTTTCGAACACTTTGTGTTCATCATCAGGAAGACACCAAAGTTTTGTTGATGAAGGGTTGGTCCAGTAAAAACAACTATATAGTCAAGTTGTCTAGTCAACTGGTCAAATTCTAGTCTAGTTGTTTTCAATGGACCAACCCTTCATCACCAATCAATCCTTTGGTGTCTTCCTGATGATGAATACAAAGTGTTCGAAACGCTTTGAAGGTTGTTGAATAAAATTTCATTTGTGTGGAGACTTTTGTTTGTATATCCATTTTACCTCAGAATAATTATTTTACTTCACCCACTTGAGATTCTCTGATTACTCAATTTCAACAGAGCTAGAATGACGACAATCTATGTTACCATTAATCCGTGATTGTTTAAAATTATTTGAAATAAAGTAATTTATTCTAACAAAATAATCAAAATAAAATTAAGATATGCTTAGTTACATATCTAATATAAAAAAGATAATTAATCAGTTTTATTGGTTAAAAAAATATTTTAAACTACATAAAAACAACAATGAAATAAAAACTTTAAAAATTATTATTAATTTTATTTTTTAAACCGTTTATAAAAAGAATGTTTGTAAAATAAGAAGTATATTAAGAAGTTAGACATTCTGTATATCTTGAAATGATAAATAACCATTATTAAGAGAATATAATTAAATTTTTATTTTTTATTGCCTTTTTCTATAGATATATGCATAGCTAGAATTGCAAGTAAATATAACTTAAAATTACAACACAATTAATAAAGAATTACAACAAACTTGCAATTATCAACCTCTATGTCCAATTTGTACAGTCAGATATTTCGTTTAATACGTATAATAATATTTACAATACTTTTTAATACATTTAAATTGGGGACCCCAGACAGTTTGTTAAGGAACCCACTTTGGGAACCTCTGATCCATACGGTATAATATTGAATAAACTAATGTTCACAGATTAATGATCACTTCTGATTATGTTTCTAAAACTACTAATTCTTGTGGCCCATCACCGCATTTGAAATACCAAAATTTATCTAAATCATTATAAAAATGTTTAAAGTAAAAGTTTCCCTTACTCCAACCAATTTCCTTCATTCCAATTATATTTCTGATGAAGTGCTGCAGTCTAGAGAGTTGTTATAAAACTAGTTTAGTTTTAGTTGTTGACGTTAGATGGCAGTAGTAGTTTTGAACAGTCTTCAGGACCTTTTTTTTTAATGAATTATGTTTCAGATATGTTCTGAAATGTTTATCAATGAATAGAAAGATGACTATTTGTAATTTAAATACATTAGTTGAAGTTGCCGATAATTTTGAACATAAAATTAACTATTTAAAATCTTTGTTAGTAGAATCTGGGGTTCCTGGGAAAGTTACTGAAGCAAAAAGGGTTCTGCGTTGAAAAAAAGTTTGAAAAACTCTGGTGTAGACAATAGTAATTTAAATTCGCCTTTAATCCATCAAATTAGAAAAAATTTAGCACATGCTAGTGACATAGGTATTGGAATTTTGTTAGTGTGGGTACCAGTTCATAAAGGAATTTTTGGTAATGAAATAACTGATGAAGCAGCAAAAAATGCAACGAAAATTGAGTCAGTTATTAATAAACCAATCCTTTTTTCTGATTTTTATGTAAAGGTTAAAAAGAAATGTAACAATTAACATCTAACTATAATCAAGGAAATCAGTTTGAGTAAGGCTAAAAACATTTTTATAATTATACAAATAAACCTTGGTTTTTCAAATTCCATGATCTGCCACAGAAAGTGATAGTTATTATAAACAGAATTAGAAGTAATCATTCATCTTTGAAGACTAGCTTATTTCGTTAAAATAATATAAATTATGGTATTTGTGTTCGCGAATAGGAGGTAGATTTCATCGAACACATATTTTAGAATTGTAAACTACTTGAACCAGAGAAAATAGATATGATAAAAAATTATTCAAAAACAGATTGGCTTTGGTAATCATTCAACCTTACCTATGTTGAAGTTTCAAAAATTATAAAAATTTAAATTTATTAAAACAAATAGAAGTAGATAATTTTAATTTTGTTGTAATTAACTGGCATAATTTTAATTTTATGGAATTAATTAAGGCATGAATATGGAATTTTAAGACATATTCATATGTAATTCTGGTCATGTATATACCCATATGAAAAGCCAATAAAAACACATTCTATTCTATTCACAAAGTTTGTTATTTATGTCAGGGTTTCTCATCTTTTTTTAGCTTCTGGCTCGATTTTAAAACAATTTTTTTTTTGTGCTCAATAAAATTGTTCTAGTCAAAGAAATGACTTGCATACTACATAGCTTATTCAATAAAACACAACACAATAATAATAATAAGCAGTGCCTTCAAGAGGAATCTGTTAAAGCAATAAAAACCCACTTAGACTCCTAAGACTTACAAAGTTAATGTAAAATTAAATAATGAAAGTAATTAATGTATGTCAAAAATTTAACAAGTTCACATTTCTTGATTAATTTAAACGATTGAATGTACTATTTTTTAATATAACTTTTTGCAGTATAATCTGATCAAAGAAAAAAAAATCATTAACTATTCAATAAATTTTTGCTTCTCTTTTGTGCAAAATTTCTAATGACACGATCAAAATCAACTTGACAGGCAATGCGTAATCTTTTTTTTGGGTCAACAAGTTAAGTTTGATATAGTTTACTTAATATTTAATTGATTTGATATAGTTGATTGCAAATAATTGTCATTAAGTTTAAGCTCACTGGAAAATATTTCAGTAGGTGCTATTTTTCCTGGAATTGTTAAAAATATTCTCAACATAATACAAACATAAACAATTTATATTCTGTTTTCTATGAGTTGTCCAGGGAAAGGAGAACCGCACTCATAAACCTAAAAACTACTCTCCTATTGGTCACCATCGTAACGAATTTATATTCTGTAAACACATTTAACAATTTTAAAGGTTTCATCTCGGATTTTCTAAAATTAGTCTTATGAACTGAACTACTGGTAAATGTAGTATTTCCATCTGATATATTTAGTTTTGTTCAAAGGTACATCATATAGATTAATTGCAGCATTTTGTTAAACAAATACATCATGCATGTCTCATTAAGAAATAACGTCATCTGTGTGTCATGTATGAATTTTATTCTTTTCATCTCATATTGAGTTATTAAATTATTTAAAAACTTTTCATTAAACTTCAAAACATCAATTTCATTTCAATGGATACCCTCAAGAAATTTCTAAGTCAATGTAAATATATATAAACAAATACGACAAGTATAGCAAATAAACCATTAGTCCTAGATGAATATTCAGTTTTTATAACTTTATTGCTCTTTGTCACAATTGAAATTACATTACTTTTTTTTTAAATTGTTAATTTTCTGTTCAATTCAATTTTTGGTAATTTTTTTGTTTTTTAATAAAACCGTTTAGTGTCAAAAAAACATTTTCTGAAAATAGAAAATGTACTGGAACAAATTACATTTGGTTAATGTAGTTTTGAAAAACATATCAACTCATCTTCCACATAATGTTTTATTTTTAGTTAAACAATCCTTTTGATCAGTTAAACAGTGTGGCTTGTATCACTCTCACAAGCCTCCAAATTGAGTTTTTATTCAAAATTTTTATATTTTGTTGAAAAAAAAATATTTCTTATAGCTTTAAAAATCTGATATTATTTTTCGTTTATTGCTATTGTATCTCCAAAGATAATACCAAAATTATAAGACTCTGGAATTACTAGGTTAGGAGAAAAAATATAGTCTAAAAATAGGTTTTTGCAAAAAAAAATTACTATCTCCTCATGTATAATTGCTCTCAAACAATAGGGCTCATCATATGTAAACAATATATATTATCTACACTATGAGGCCCATTTTCGTGTAAAATATCAATTTGATGCATCAAAGATTGTGGACCCTAGCGTGTCTACAAAACTTGGGATACACAGTCATCCACCTAGCCATACACACAGAGACAACATCCGAAAAAACTTCATAAAATGACTTTTGGCACCATAAAACATGTAATTCCGTAAAAATCCCGAGATCCAATTTTTTCACGATCATTATACTTATAGAAAGTAAAAGTATATGATCTTTTAAACATACTATTATTAACGTTATATATATATATATATACAATATTTGTATATATATAATATGTGGAATATATATATATATATATATATATATCCTACCGTAGACCTTCCAACCTGAAATCCATTTTTACCCATATTTCCAACAGCCCCTGTGCTAGCAGAGGGATGAAGCGATGTGAACGCCGTAACTGCCAAACCTGTCCCCTAATTAACTCCAGTCCTTACTTTACTTCCCCTCTCAGTAACGACTCCTATCCTGTTCCTTCTGATACATCTTGCACTTCCTGTAACTGCGTTTACCGTTTGGAGTGTACTCGATGTGATGCTTTTTACGTTGGCTTGGCTTCAACCAAGCTGAGCCTGCGTATGAACAATCACAGGGCGTCCGTTGGTCAGCGCAGAGACCTACCCATAGCTATCCATGCTAATTCCCATGACCTCCCTTTCAATGATTGTTTCAGGGTACAAATCCTCAAACAAATCCCCGAGTCTAATTCCCATGTCACCCTTAGAGCTTCCGAAGAGGCATTCATATGCCTCCTTGGGGCTCGTTCTCCTCCTGGTCTCAACCTGTACCGTTAATTATTTTTTATTTTATTATTATTATTATTATTATTTTATTATTATTATTATTATTACTATTTTATTATTATTATTTATTTTTTATTTTTTATTTTTTATTATTATTATTTCGTATTTTATATATTTTTTATCTTGTTTTCTAAATAAATATTGGAAGGATTTCTATTTTTCCTCTCCTCCGCTGGGGAGCAGCATTGCGGTGGTTCCACGAGTTACTCTGGAGGCCAGTAGTAGTTTGCTTCTCAACGCGAGTACTTCGCACTTCTTCCCGATGACGACGGATGTCGAAATATCGAAGTGAGTTCTGTAGTGTCTTTCTGTGTTCTTTTCTATGTGTTAAAGTGTATATATATATATATATATATTATATATATACACTTTAACACATAGAAAAGAACACAGAAAGACACTACAGAACTCACTTCGATATTTCGACATCCGTCGTCATCGGGAAGAAGTGCGAAGTACTCGCGTTGAGAAGCAAACTACTACTGGCCTCCAGAGTAACTCGTGGAACCACCGCAATGCTGCTCCCCAGCGGAGGAGAGGAAAAATAGAAATTCTTCCAATATTTATTTAGAAAAAAAGATAAAAAATAATAAAATACGAAATAATAATAATAAAAAATAAATAATAATAATAAAATAATAATAATAAAATAATAATAATAATAATAATAATAATAATAAAATAAAATAAAAAATAAAAAATAATTAACGGTACAGGTTGAGACCAGGAGGAGAACGAGCCCCAAGGAGGCATATGAATGCCTCTTCGGAAGCTCTAAGGGTGACATGGGATTAGACTCGGGGATTTGTTTGAGGATTTGTACCCTGAAACAATCATTGAAAGGGAGGTCATGGGAATTAGCATGGATAGCTATGGGTAGGTCTCTGCGCTGACCAACGGTTATATATAATATATATATATATATATATATATATATATATATATATATAATTAGTTAGTTGGTAATTAAATTCTTATTAAAATGTAATCTTACATTTTGGAAGTAAAATTTTGTTCTTTTATTAATTAATTTGCATTTTTTTCCATAATATAACATATATTTACATATACTTGATTTTAAAATTTTAGACCTATCTAGTATGATTTACAAAAAAATTAAATTAAAGTTAAGATACCTAAGTTACATTTATTTACAGAAAACTTAATTTGTAAGAAAGTGAATTTTTCTCGCAAACTTATAGGGCCTAAATAGTAATCTATCACCAATATAGATAATGTGTCTTTTTTTTATTATTCTTGTGAATTTATCTTTGATTGTTGACAACGACCAAAACTGTGAATAATAATATTTTTTCTGAGCTGGAGCTATAAAATTATAGTTTCATATTTTGTAAACCAAATGTTAAATTGAAATGCATAAATGGTCTTATTATACAGAAAAACAAACTTTTGATCGATATTTTCCAATATATATGCTATATATATTTGGCCATAAATACATTATTGCATGTTGCTATTACTATAATTATGTAAAATATTGAAAATTCGTAATTTAATTTTACTATACATTTGTCTGCAATAAAAGAGAGTCCTGGATCAATATCTATATTGTGCTGCACTCTCGTGGCTATTTCACTAAGTGAGTCTAATAATTTATGAATTAGGTCATTAATAATTTAGCAATATATTGACCTCTCTGCTCAATAATAGAAATGCAATTAAAGGTATGAAACTAAATTGTAATTATGTAATAAATATTGAATCATTCAGATTTTGATCAAATATATTTAATGAAGTTTAATTGTCGACTTCATTAAAAATCAATTTTAAGAGCTCTCAAGTTCTGAAAAGTAAATTAGTTTAATTTTGTAATACTTACTTTATTTGCACAAAATAAATATAAAATATAATAATTATATTTCTTTAAAGAATACGTTGAGGAATTTAGAAAACCTTAATTTTAGAAGTTGATAAATTTTTTAATAGGTTCTATTAAATGAATTAACAAATTAATTGAATAGTATTATTGAATACATATACAATTGAGCAAACATATTAAATTAATTAGATAATGGTAGATAATCGGTCATTAGCACCTGTGACATTGCATTAGCTTACGTTAAACTCTTCATATCCACTTGGATCCACTTATCACAACCAGGCATATAAAGATATAAAAAGATTTCACATAAACACGTGAAATAACAATCAATGATCAAACCACAATAAGAAATGGGAAAACAAGACTAAGATCTTTCAACCGTAACAAGCGGTCTTCGTCAGAGTCAAAAACCCAACTGAACACTAGATGCAGAAAACATCTGGTGAGGAGTTGAGAAGAGTGGGAGGGAAGAGTGGTATTTTAATAGGGTGAAAGCACAGGAAAGGACTAATGTCCAGAAAGGGATGTTTGGGGAAACAAAGGAGTACAGTAAGAAAAAGTAAAAAACTATCCGCTAGCTGTCAACCCTCTTTGAAGAGGCTATTGCCCTCGTGACAATATTATAAACATTAGTAACGGTCTCTTCAAACTTGATACTTTCGTCACGAGGGCAATAGCCTCTTCAAAGAGGGTTGACAGCTAGCGGATAGTTTTTTTACTTTTTCTTACTGTACTCCTTTGTTTCCCCAAACATCCCTTTCTGGACATTAGTCCTTTCCTGTGCTTTCACCCTTTTAAAATACCACTCTTCCCTCCCACTCTTCTCAACTCCTCACCAGATGTTTTCTGCATCTAGTGTTCAGTTGGGTTTTTGACTCTGACGAAGACCGCTTGTTACGGTTGAAAGATCTTAGTCTTGTTTTCCCATTTCTTATTGTGGTTTGATCATTGATATAAAGATATATTTACCTGAGGTATTTAAATTACTTAATAATGTATCTACTAAGCTCTAAAAAGTTTTAAAACTTTTATGCAGTCTGTAGTCTGTACTAAAAAAACAAATTATCTGTCTCTATTTCTATTTTAATAATACTATCGAAATTATATTGAATAACTTTGAGAGCTACTAGAATCATAAATATAAGGGGTCCGGTTGGATCAGTAGTTAAATTACTCACCTCTGAACTGATAGGACCGGGCTTCAATATCATCTGGCCTTCGATATATTTACGTGGGAGGTGAATAAATCTGAGCACGTTGTTCCTCGGAGAGGACGTTAAGCCGTCAGTCCCGAGTCTGCATGATGTCAGGTACTCGTTAAAAATCCCTACCCTAAATGCACTTGAGTTGGGCAAAATGTATGACTCCTGAAGTACAATCAATCTTCATTGTGTGGTATCACAAAGGGTTGTATGGTAATAAATATCATTAGTTGTGCAATCCGTAATTGTGTGGTATTTACTAATTCTGAGGTAAAATGGATAAACCAACAAAAGTCTCCACACAAATGAAGTTTTTTATTCAACGCGTTTCGAACACTTTGTGTTCATCATCAGGAAACCACCAAGGAAGTGGTGCTGACGGGTTGGTCAAATGAAAACAACTAGTAGGAGAGGTTGGTTTATCCATCCAACTAAACTTTGTTGGTTTATCCATTTTACCTCAGAATGAGTAAATACCACACAATTACGGATTGCACAACTAATGATAATTTGTATTATAGTGTCTTCCTGATGATGAACACAAAGTGTTCGAAACGCGTTGAATAAAACTTCATTTGTGTGGAAACTATTGTTGGTTTATCCATTTTACCTCACAATGGGTAATAAATATGTTGTACAAGTGCAAAGGTAACATTGAAATATTAAATAAGACTGTTCTACAGACTGGTGCAGTACCATGGGATTGACCTACTGTAAAGTATAACCCCACAGTACAACCATGAGCATACAGTATGACCTGAGCATACAGTATATCCTCACCCATTCTTGGTTCCCCATTCGCCGACCTGCATACTCGCAGATTTTACTCACAAAGTTTTTTTGTTACATAATTCCGGCAATATTGTGAATTTTGTAGGTCATACATCAGTGTTGCCATAACCATCCGTAGTGTACAGCAAATTTCATCATCACCATCTTATAAATGGTTTAAACCACAAAATTAAAATGACCTTAATTCATCATTGCAATGTACATACTATACTACTTTATTACTGCTTTTGATTTATCATGACTACACATTACTACATCAGTAGTTTTTTTCCTCCATGTAGTACCCCCTACTTGGAGGGAGTTTATTGCAATATTTTTACATGCTCCATTCGTAGTAGTAGGCTACCCTTTACGTTGCATGTTGCAGTGGTTCATTGGGCCCTTTCTGATACCACAAAATGAAGATTGGTTCTACATTGGGAATCCTAAATTTTACCCAACTCAAATGTATTTAGATTAGGGATCTTTAACGAGTATCTGGCATCGTATAAGCTCGGTTCTCTCCGAGGGACAACGTATTCATATTTATTCGTCTTCCATGTGAATAAATAGAAGACCAGTTGGGTATCGTACCCCGAAACTACCAGTCCAAAGCAAGTACATTAACCACTAAGCTAACCTGACCCTGAAAAGAAAAAAGAATGAAAAATGAATTATCTCAGCTAAATTCAGGTAAATTAATGACACCAGATGTAGCTCTAGTACAATCACTGCTATTACTGATATGAAATAAACTTAATCAGTTATCTTCTACGAAAGATCTTAGGGTTAACCTATCCTAGTCCCATTTTTGAAAATCTTATTGTTGTTTAGAAGATGGTTTTTTATTCCACGCATTTACTGTTATTCTTGTTATTCATATATATAAAACACATTTTATTTATCACAAATCGGTCAGTTTTCTAAGTTCAAATCAAACTTTGAAAGCCAACGTTTTTATTTAAAATCCTTAGTTGGAACCTTTGTATTAACCAAACGTATGAAATTCCGAAAGTATGTTGCATTATAGATATTTAAAATGAATAATTTTAGGAACACAAAGGTCAGCACAAATACGAATGTTCTATGGTAATATTATAAAAAAAACATACCTTTCATTAATATTATTTTATGTTGGTTAAAATAAATTGAATATTTCAATTTACAGACTTTGTTTGTTTTAAATCTACTGAGAAAAATATTCGCCAAAAAAAAGTTTTAGCAAATTAAATTTCAGTCGCCTATGTGTTATATGATTTTTTTTAACATACTTTACTCTTAATATTTTGGTACACTTTATATTATATTTATATTTGGTATAATTTATATTTCGTTTACGTAATACTTGTTTATACATAATACCAAATACTTAACATTTGGTTATATATAATACTGAATACTTAGTGTTTGGTTTATATAATACTGAATACTTAATGTTTGTTTATATATAATACTGAATAATTAATGTTTGGTCTATACAATACCAAATAGTTAATATTTGGTTATATGAAATACTAAATACTTAATATATGGTTATATACAATAACAAATATTAATATTTTGTCATATTTAATACTAAATACTTAATATTTGGTTATATACAATAACAAATATTAATATTTTGTTATATTCAATACTAAATACTTAATATTTGGTTATATATAATACCAAATAGTTAATATTTGGTTATATAAAATACTAAATACTTAATATATAGTTATATGCAATAACAAATATTAATATTTTGTCATATTTAATACTAAATACTTAATATTTGGTTATATACAATAACAAATATTAATATTTTGTTATATTTAATACTAAATACTTAATATTTGGTTAAATATAATACTGAATACTTAATATTTGGGTATATATTATATAAATTGCAAAGTATAGTATAGACGTTGATCTGTTAATGATCTCATTCATTTAGGATAGACAACACATCATAAACGATACCTATTTCGTTTATCGTAGCTTACTCACAGAGGGTGGGGTCAAGGCGACTAAATAAAGTACTTAAAATGCATATTTTTAGGGTTTACAATATATTGCTCTTTGGATTTCATATTTTTTGCCTTTTTCTTTGCTAAATTTTATTACGCTAATTCTATACCAATAAGAAGAACTGGTATAGAATTGAAAATGTTCTGAATCATTATTATTTCTTTGATTATTCATCTTACACATCATCAAAGACGTTGGTCATCCTACGAGTATATCACTTGATAAAGTGCTATTGTTTTTTTTTTTAATTTTCTTTCTATCAGATAGTATGAACTCTTTTTTGAAAAAAACATTTAAATTATAACCAATTTCGAATATTATGACATGTAATTGAGTTAAGCTACCAAAAAGGTTATCTATTTGGTGCTTACCTCGCGAAAATTGTGCAACGAAATAATTCAACAGCAATTATAAGATGTGATTTAATAATATTTCGAAGAGAATTAAAATAAAAACTATTATTGTGAATCGAATTTGAATTATTTCAACAGGTGGGGGGGGGGGAGAATTTAATTATAATAAAACGTATTTTTTGAATTAATTTGAAAATTTTGTGATTATTTTTTATTATTTGAAGTTTATTAACATATAGGTTGGGGAGGAAATTGTGTATTTTTTTCATTTGACTTAGAAGTACCATAATGACAAAGGTTTTGAACTTCTGTGTTTTTTTTTCATTTGTATCTTAGAAGTTACTGTGATTTGAATTACACTTTAACGTGTAAAAAAACTTTTTTTGTTTCATATGTTTAGCCCCCCCCTCTTATGTAAGTTACAACTTGTAATTGAAATAAGTGTTTGAAACATTTTTCATGGTCGATGAAAATTTTATTTTTTCTGAAAGAATTGCAACTTCTTTTGTGATGGAAATGTAAGTTTGAATTAGCAACATTGTAATGAAAGCTATGTTCATTTTAATGTGATGCTTATGTAATTAGAAATTCGTCAATGAAAAGCTTTTCATTCTTATGGATGATGCTATATGCTAATTAGACTTTCAATGAAAAGCTATCTCATTCTTCCACTGGTGATGCTTATGCTAATTAGCAACATTCGTCAATGAAAAGCTATGTTCATTCTTCAATGGTGATGCTTATGCTAATTAGCAACATTCGTCAATGAAGAGCTATGTTCATTCTTCACTGGTGATGCTTATGCTAATTACAACATTCGTCAATGAAAAGCTTATGTCATTCTTAATGGTGATGCTTATGCTAATTAGCAACATTCGTCAATGAAAAGCTATGTCATTCTTAATGGTGATGCTTATGCTAATTAGCAACATTCGTCAATGAAAAGCTATGTCATTCTTCACTGGTGATGCTTATGCTAATTAGCAACATTCGTCAATGAAAAGCTATGTTCATTCTTCACTGGTGATGCTTATGCTAATTAGCAACATTCGTCAATGAAAAGCTATGTCATTCTTCACTGGTGATGCTTATGCTAATTAGCAACATTCGTCAATGAAAAGCTATGTTCATTCTTCACTGGTGATGCTTATGCTAATTAGCAACATTCGTCAATGAAAAGCTATGTTCATTCTTCAATGGTGATGCTTATGCTAATTAGCAACATTCGTCAATGAAAAGCTATGCTCATTCTTCAATGGTGATGCTTATGCTAATTAGCAACATTCGTCAATGAAAAGCTATGTTCATTGTTCACTGAGAGTTATTCGTGTTTATCACTCAAAGTTTATTACACAAGCAATCTTCAACAAGCTTTTGAGATCAAATAGAATCAAAATTGATCATTTTGACCATGGTGAACAAGATTTGAAATCCTATACATTTAAAGACTCCTAGAGGGGTGAACAACGTTCCAACCTTGAGTCTCCTGTAATAACACCCAGCATGCTATTAATGCACATCCCACTTAGGCCAAAAGTTATTAAAGAAAATAAGTTAAAATTATAATCTCAGCAGTGCAATTAAAGTTAATTTACGCCTGGTACTTTGTGCTAAACACAAAGTCTTTCCCGATATTCGACTTCCTCTAAAGAAGGACTTTATATATTCCTTTTTTTTAATCGACGTTTGGTCCAGCATCAAACAGTAAAACACCTTTAAGCCAACGTTTCGTCCATATTTGTAGACACCTTCAGGGCTAAATCAATACAGAAATTAATTTCAATAAAATGAAAAAAAAATTATAACTTATATTATTTATATGTAATTATGTTTATTAATATAAATAATGTAACTTATAATTTATTTTTTCCATTTTACTGAAATTGATTTCTGCATTGATGTAGCATGAAGATTCTATAAATATAAACGACACGTTGGCTTAAAGGTGTTTTACTGTTTGATGCTAGGCCAAACCTCAAAAAAAAAAAAAAGAAATGGTGTTGAATACATCTGGTCGAGATAAGAAACATTAAATTCTTATATTGGTTGAAACGAAAGGACCACAGTATATGCACACCAATGTCACTGAGCCAAATATTAAGACAATATGAACATAATACCAGCATTATCACCAGGGGCTCCTGGTATCACAGTTGCGATACCGAGCCTCATTCCTCGAGTACGTGTATGACATAGGAAGAATGAAAAGAGTGCTTGCATTCCCGGCAGTGACCCACGGGAGTCGAGTAAAATGAAAGCTCCCCCCCCCCCCCCTTTTTCCCTGCTGGAAAGGTAAAAAGTTAAATATCAGGCAAATTGTTTTTTCTGGATACCCGATTTGAGTACGCTGACCTGATACTGATGCGTGATGTAAGTCTTGATGCGCGACGTAGTATCGTACGGGCCCGCCTCCGCGTGGTCACTTCGAAGTAATCTAAAGTGGCTAAAGGGCAGCACGTTAAACTAGTCGGCCTGATTTGATTTTTGGTGGTTATATGGCCGAAAGGCTTAGGAACACATATAAAGTCAAAACAGGTATCACAGTTACGGTAGCAATATTGAACACATAGCCGTTTTTAAGAATTGTAACGACTATTATTTTATTAGTTTTTTTTTTTAACTTCTACTAAAAACATATTTGGTCTTGTTTTTATCAGTTATTTTATTGATTTTTATAAATACTTTTGTCTATTATATTTATCAAGTTCTTATTTTTCAGCTCACACGAAAAGATGAAAATACTGCCACACAAGGATAACACTTCTCCTGTTGATGACGCATGTCGAAGTATGGAAGTTTTAACTGTGACTATCTGCGTATTATTCTTCACGTTATCCTGTTTGTCCAATGGGACCATTTCAATGTGATTTTCATTATTACGTGTTTAAAGCCAAGACTTTTTCTTCCTGTTGTTCTGCTGTTTCAGATTTTCTCGTCTCTATTTCAAATTGTAGTTTCTTTACTTTCGTGAAAAGCTCTTTACTCTTTCCATTTCATTATAAACTGATATTTTATTCCTGTTTAAAATTTGTTCAGGTTGTACTAATTTCAATTTTCCACGTATAATAACTTTATTTACAATTTATTATATATATATTTTACGTAAGCCCAATTTTAACTTTTATTTTATAATATAAAACCCAATTATATTGTCTATACCACAAAATAGTAAATTGCACTTTCCTGATCACATTCTTAAATAGTTTTCCTGAATGTCTATCTATTCTTATTGTTTGCCGCTAACTGCCTTCACTCGGTAGTTTACCTGACGATGAACACGAAACGCGTAGAATAAAAAAGCTTCCTATTTATGTGTGGAGACCTTTATTTATCCATTTACTTCAATATGAGTATATATCACACAATTACGGATTACACAACTAACGAGTATTTGCAATGTTTTTTCTCCAACTCTAACTGATTTCAAAGTTAGCCTTTTATCTGAAGGTCAAACTTTCAGTTTGACACTCAAAGTTCATAGTCTACAAATTCTTAAAGATTTAAAATGTTTTGTAGGTTCTCAAGCTGGAAGTACTTTTGGAAATAATGTTGTAGTAAGTCTGATAGTCAAGCCGTTGAATTCGTACTTTCGTTCTAAATTCAAACCATTCTCTCTCAAGCAACCTTCATCGCTTTCCGCGTCACACCCATTTCGTAAAGTTTTTAACACTGCTTTTCTTATATCATTAACTGTTCGAGGTAACTTAGAACTTTCCAAAGAAACAGTTCTCATTTGCGTATAATGTGACTGCTCCAGAATGACTTCTGATAAGGAACAACAAATGTTCTTATTGACTGTCTGTCATTCACCAAACGGCGTGAATTTGTACAAAAAGGAATGAAGCAACTGGTGGACCCCAACTCCTCAATACATCAAAAATAAAAAAAAACCTTTTTAAATGGTATATTTTTATAGATATTTATACAAAAATACCATTAAAAAACGATCAAATGAAAAATTTATGAACCAAACAAACTTGCTTTAAAGAAACCAAAATAAACCTAAGAAGTAGTTATTCATATGGCGATAAGTGGCAAACACACTTAATACAAATAAAATTCTTCAAAAAAAAAAATATAAGAAAAATACAAAAAAATTATTCTGAATTATCTTTTACGTTTTTACTTTATTATTAGAATTTCAAATCTATTCTCAATAATAATAACAACCATAATTATAGTCACTTTTCTGATGACGTCAACACTTGGTTCATCTAAAGCAAGAAACTCAGGAAATAACTGACAACAGTAACTACATCGATAAAGTCGGGCAAGCAAATGTTACAACACAATTATTTATTTTAAAAAATACATTTCTGCGTTTTATAATTATATTTAAAAAAAAAAATGTAAATAGTATGTTACAGGCACTCAATTACAGAAATTTTTATGGTTATTTTATCATGCAAATATTTTTAACAATTATATCTTAATATATTTTCGGGGAAACACCGGGTACTTGAGTTAGTATATTTGTATTTCATCTACAAATGTAATTCAGATTGACTTACGATTTATTTTTTATAAAATTAATCATTAATTAAATTAAAATTTAATCATTAATTATTAAATAATTATAATGTGTTGTAATATATATTTACAATTTGTAATATAATTATTTACAAATCGTGAAGCATCTCACATGAGATATTTTATTTACACTCAATTAGTTGTCACAATTTTTCTTGTCACTCTGTTAATGACAAGAGTCATTACCTTTAATATCATTAATTATCATTAACTTTTATATTAATTCATTAAAAACTATTATTAAGTTTTATTTTTAGAAAAATAGAATTTAACGTATTTGATTTAGAGTGAATCAAAAAAATAAAATCGTTAAATTAAAAATAACACTCATTGAATTAATAGACGTTAGTGTTTCCGCTTGATGGTCAAATTAATTGCATATAATTAGAAAATTCAAGTTGAAAACAATTCGGAATATTTAACGTATAATCATGACTAGACAGTCAGACTTGAACCACTGTTTATGTAATTAGTCGAAAGAAACCTACATTGAGAACAATTCGAATGACTTGCGAGCAATTATTTCAAAAAGGATATAAACAATCCAGTGAATAAATTTAATTACTTAATATCAATTTCATTACGTAAGCAATTTAACTTCATTCATCAATTGTTGTTTCTAATTGACTTTTTTTAAACTCATGCCATTTAATGATTTAATTTAATTCATTATTGAATTCATTTAATGTAATGTAGTCTTTTTTTAATTTATGTGAATAGTAGAGATTTTTTTTTTTTTTTTTTTATTTAGGTTGATAAGGTCTACTAGGACATTAGCACTGTCTCATTTTGTTCAGTTCTTTAGTTCCTCATATTTTATTATATAAATTTATTTCCTTTAGGAATGACGTCACTTCGTTGGAATATTTATTATCAGGGGCTAGTGCTATTATCAATTTTGATGGTATGCCTGCAGAAATCCTTTCTTGTTCTAATTGTGGACATTCTTCAATTAAGTGAGCCACCGTCAATATTTCCTTTTGGGCATGAGGGTCTTTGCTCTTTAGATAACAGGTAACTATGTGTAACTCGTGTGTGACCTATACGTAGGCGGTTTAATATCACATTCGTTTCTCGAATTTCCTGTTCCAGTGCTCATTGTTGTCCCAATGGATCCCATTATTTTCCGAAGTTGGGTGGTTTCTTTATTCCATTCGGTTTTCCATCCTGTCCTTATTGTTTTTATAATGTTTTTCCTGATGTCATTCGGCCTCACACCTATTATACCCGTATTTCTGGTTTCTCTGTTAGTTGCTTCTTTTGCTGCTTTATCTGCTTTTTCATTTCCTTCGATACCAACATGAGTTGGTATCCAGGCAAATGACACCTACTTTTTCCTAATATTTAGGTCATGGAGGCATTCAAATATCTTAATAATTATAGGATCTTTCAAATTTTGATCTTCTAGGGCTGTCAATGCCGACCTGGAATCTGAAAGAATCAAATACTTTAAGTCTGATTCTGTATGGCAATAATTGATTGCTTTGTATAAGGCTATTAGTTCGGCTGTATAAACACTGGTTGCAGGAGGTAGGACCCATGACCTCTGTGAGTTATCTACATATATCGCACAGCCCACTCCAGCTGGGGTGCGAGATCCATCTGTATATATGTGTTTATGTTCTCTATATTCATTTAGCAACGCTTTGAACAGATCTTTATAAATATGCGGTGAAGTGTCAAATTTTGGATATATTCCTAGATCTAAATTTATATTCGCCTTTGGAAAGAGCCAGGGAGGATGGTTTGAATCTTCACAAGGAAAAACCTTCATTTTTTTGATGGCGAATTTCTTCATCAGTTCTCTCCCCCTCTGATGTTTAATGGTCGAGTCCGGGTCTGAAGACGAGAATATTGGTCAAATTCATTCTCGTTTAACAAGTCGCTATGGAGAAAGTGGCTAGGCTTTGATCTTAGACCTTCAACATAAGTAAGGGTTAGCATATCTCGTCTGTATTTCTGAGGCATACTCCCTGCTAAAATATACAGTGATTTAGATGGGCTCGTTCTGAAGGCTCCTAGTGCTAGACGTAGTCCTTGTGCAATAAGAGAGTCCAAAGGTTTCAGCCAGGATGGTCTGGCTGAACCATACACTTGACTTCCATAGTCGATCCTCGATCTAATCATTGAGTTCACTACTTGGATTAAGCAGCCTTGGTCTGCACCCCACTTAATGTTGGATAGCACTTTTAAAAGATTGAGTGATTTTTTACTTTCAGCAATTAATGTATTGATATGGGCACGCCATCTTAAACGTGTGTCTAGTACTATACCCAAGAAACGATGTGTTTGTTTATATTCAATTCTTGATTCACCTATAAACAAATTTGGTACAGAATGTGGTTTTCGTTTTCTGCAAAAGTGTATGGACACTGTCTTTGTTATTAGGGATATAACAAAAATTAATGAGGAGATTTAGAGAAATAAAGACATTTTGAGGTATTTTGAACCTTTTTATAATGATTTCAAGATGTCTCGATGTGTGTGTGTCTGTGTGTGTCTCTGTATGTGTGTACGTTCGCGTGTGTGCGCTCGCATGTGTTTATGTTGTGTATGTGCGTATATGTAATTGTGTACGTCCGTATTAATGCGTGTGTGTTCATGCATATGTTTGAATGTGTGTGTGTGCGTGTGCGTGTGCGTGTGTACGAGTATGCGTTGTATGTGTGCTTCTGTGGAAGTATGTGTATGTATGTGTCTATTAAACACCAAAACTGTACAACTCATATCTATAATACTCTGTAGATTCATAGAGTGCATATAGCATAAGACATTAATGAAATTCACCCCATATATATTTCTTCATAATGAAATATGTTCTACTGATTTTAGACAACATTGCATCATGAGAAAATTACTCCATTGAACTTTATATAAAAAAAGTACTAACCTTCCAAATTTTTTTGCTTCTTTCCCTATTGCTTAAACAGTGCAACAAAAACAGCAACAAAAAAACAATTAAGTTTCACAGGCAGTCGCTTACCAAACATTTTTTCTGCAATTTTATTCAAATTGAAATTTTATACGATTATTCATTACATATATATTTTTACGATTTGTTAAAAAGGAATTGTAAATTTAAATTATTTATATCCTAAGCTATTAAAAACAAACATTTGAATAATTTTTCGCATAATTTAAAATGAAATGTATTTTGAAAAAAATAAAATCAAATGATATATTTTTTATATTTCTAGTTACTTTACTATGTCGCTATCAACTATTTTAAACAGTAACCAAAATAAATTGAAAAATTTTATTTATATTCGTATGTTCTAAAACTTGATGAACCAGACTTGTTGGAAATGTCTGCTTGGATTATGAAGTTTGCGTGGGAGTTGATTCTAACATTATCTGCTCGATTTTATGTAACAACCACTAATAACTAATGTATTATTATTATTATTATTATTATTTGAGGGTAACTATAGCACTGTGTTTAAAAAACTATTGTACTTCCCCTCTTCTGTACTAAAGTACTAAAGGCTTCAACACCTTCAAGAAGAACCATGATTCCATGGTTTTTGCTGATTTTTTTTTCGATTTTTTTCTTGAGTGTCCCGAAGCAATGAACTCTGTGCAGCAAAGTTGACTTACAGTCAGTCAGCAGGAGCAACGGTGTTTTTCCTCTTCTTTGCTGAATCTGCATAAATCATCATTGATAATGTTCATTGAGGCTCCCTACATTTCGGGAGAAAGTAACTTCCTTTCTCCTTCTTCGGGACGGTCTTCTTCGTGTCCTTAGGTGCAGTTGTGGGAGGTTGGCCCCCACTACTTAGCGCTTTTTGACCCTCTGCACTTCAGGAGAATGGTCTTTGGACTTCCTTCTCCTTAGTATCAGGGGAAAATCCCTGTATCTCTATCAGTAGTATTTTTTTCGCTCCGGCAGAGCACCGCATACCGGAGCAAGGTTATTTACTCAAGGGGGTCGCCTGGTACCCTTGAGGCTCCGTTCATAATACAGTAACCCCTGTATCATCCATCTTTTGGCACGGATCGCATAACACCTTAGATTGGGGCTGAGATAAAAGGAACGGATTTGGGGATTGGGAAGGATGGGAAACGAAGGTGGTCAGGCTCAGCCCCTGATCACCTTCTCCTCCTCTTTCGTTTGTCCCTGCATATAGCAGGTCAACAGGGTAGCCTCGTGAAGGCCGAAAGTCGGAGTTGAGTGTTAGAGGCTATTAGTGGCGCTTAATCACTTCATTACTACCCCATAACTAATGTAACATGTATTAAAAAGTAAGTATCTTAACAACAGAATGGTTCTACGTAGATCCGTCATTACGAACGCGGGTGCAGGCCATGACAGAGCATGGACATGACGTGCACCCTTAGACTGATCATGCCAAAGACTACAGGGCAGTCACAATAAAACTGCCTACAGGAGTATCCTACAGGATAGGTTACAATAAAATGACTTCCAGTATAGAAATCAAAAGAAATTTACATTTGAACTTATTGAAAATATTTCCTCTCATAATGTCGAGATACACGAAACATGATTTTCCCATATACTAAAAACGGAAAAAAGAAAACGACCCTTAGAAATCTATTAAACCTCCACGAAAAATAAGAAAGTGTTACATCGCAAAATGTAACAATCCGACAGTAACTACTTGCAAAATATGAAAAAAATCAACATATAGCAAATATTCTATTAATCAAATTAATCAAACACGAATAATAAATGTCACTTGTAAAAAATGTAGCAACTGAAAGTGCAAACATTGCAGAAATCCAGCCCTTTCGATAAATAAACATTTTGATCTTCTTTTATTTTTTTTTCTTTAAAAGAAGAAGTTAAGATTTGTATTATACCTGTATGTATATTTACACTTTTTTCGTTGGAAATACGATCCAAAACGGACAAAAATAGTTTCATATAGACAAAGAAACATAGAGAAATCAAAAGAACACACTTACAGTCTCTAATTTTCGGTTCAAACCAAAAATTAGAGACTGTAAGTATGTTCTTTTGATTTCTCTATGTTTCTTTGTCTATATTTGATGGTGTGTTATATTTTATCGAATTTAAGTATGGGCTGATTATTAGAAAAAAAATAATCTAATTATATAATGCTATTAAAAAAAAATTTACATGGTGTCGAAATCGACATTGTTGCCAATACTTATACAGTGATACCTTGAGATACGATTGCCCTAACATACGATTATTTGAGATACGACACGAAATATTCGACCATTTTTTGCTCCGATATACGACGAAAAATTTGAGATACGATTCGGTGATTCTCGCGACCGCCGCTGGAGAGCAGAGTGTTTGCCCAGCCATTATCGCTCTGTTCCGTTGTTGCCGCTGCTTTGTTTACAAGTGCTTAATAATTCGTTGTGTTTTGTGCCTGTAATTTTTTGTATTATTTTGAATTATATACAGTACTGTACCCTTATTTTGTTATCAACCATGGGTCCCAAGGCTAAAGACAAAGGTGATGAAAAGAAAAAGCCTAAGAAAATGATCTCAAAATGAGTGCCTTATTTAATGATACGTGTCTCACATTTTTTCGTAACATTTTAAAAAAGAGGCAGAACAAACCTCTCTTGATCGTTACTTTTCGAAGGTCTCACGTAGTGAATGAGGCCAAAAAGGCACAACATGAAAGTGATGATTAGCCTAAGTGATGATTAAAAAAAAAAAATATAGAAATTATGGGGATATCTAAGAATTAAGGCCCAGATTTTTTTTTCAAAAAAAAATCTGGGCCTTAATTCTTAGGTACAACAAATCTGAAAAAAAATTGAAAAAAAATTTAAATAAAAATTTAAACTCCTTTCTTCTTTATTGATTTTATTAACATTTATCATACATCAATATGTTATTTTACCATATGTGTGTTATTACTCGTTTATTTGTACAAAAAATGTTATATTATATGCAATTTAACGTTTCTTTTTGAGTGATTTAGTATCGCTGGAACGCATTAATACATATTACATTGTTTTAAAGGGAAAAATTGCTTTGAGATACGAATTTTTTGACATACGACGATGGTTACAGAACGAATTAAAATCGTATCTCAAGGTATCACTGTATATGTATTTAATATGGTGGCTTTTCTAATGTTAAGCTTCCTTCATGTGAATGACGGTGAAATTTTGAATAACAAAAATTAAATATCATAGATGGGAGATCAAGATTTACCTAGCTTAGGTTGGTGTGGGGGAGGGGGGGGTATGGCCCAAAATCGGTAGGGAACCTATGTTCTAAAATCTTGCCTGTCTAAACATCCCTTTGCAACTCTTCTTTGACGATGAGTTAAATACCGGTGCTTGGAAACCGGCCGAGATGGTTATAATTTTAAAACTTTAAAAATACAAAACCAACAGTCGACTCTCGTATAATACGCCTTTGTTTTCTGCCTGTGTAAAGTTTACGTCAGATTAATATTACTAAAAGTAAAAAAAAAAAAAACAAATCCTTTTAAATTTTCCAATATATTTTGTATTACCCGTTTTTTAAGACCTCTATTATCCACTTTTTCAAACCCAGTTAAGAAATAATTTCTATGTGAGTTTATTACTTGAATAAACTTTTATCCCTATAAAATTTTAGATATCCACGAAAATAACCCTGGCACGTTTACTACAGAAGCAAAGTGTTTAATAAGAATTTTTAATATAATAAAATGAGAAAAAGAAATCTACGAAGTCTTATATAAAGTGGGGTTGATAGCAGCATATGCTGGTAATAGTAAACTGATGAACGATATGTTAATTAGAAAACTAATTAGTTAATTATAAAATTAATAAAACTTAATATTAATAAAATAAATTATTTAACAAATCGTATTACTTAATTTAATAAAATACAAGTCTATTGTTAATGATTATTAAAATAAAAATATTTAAGTAAGTTTAATTTATAATAAAAAGAGTTTTTTTTTTAATTAATTAATAAAACACAAATGAAACGATTGGATAGAACATGAAAATAATTAAAATTTTTATATCAAAGAAATGAAACAAAATAATACTTGTTATATTTCTAAATAAGGAAACAATGTTAGTTTAACATGAGATTCTTATTCTTAATTAAAGGCTGAAATATACTCGTTAAGAGCTTAAGTAAGTAAGGAAAGATGGAAATCCAAGGGCACATTCCATCTAAACGATGGAATAATATCATTGCAAACAAAGGCAGACTCACCATGCATTCAACAAAACAACCATCAAACACCTATTTTTAGGGAAAATCATTTAAAATACTTTTACATCCCATATATATATATATATATATATATATATATATATATATATATATATATATATATAATGTAATTTTTTTTTGAGGTTTGAGGTCCAATGATTAAAACTAGTCCTTTTGCCGACGTTTTGACATATATTTATGTCATCTTCAGGGCTACAACATGATTGTTTTACAATTAGCACTACTATTACTACTATTGAGGTCCAATGATTAAAACTAGTCCTTTTGCCGACGTTTCGACATATATTTATGTCATCTTCAGGGCTACAACATGATTGTTTTACAATTAGCACTACTATTACTACTATAGTATTACGTAGTAGTAATAGTAGTGCTAATTGTAAAACAATCATGTTGTAGCCCTGAAGATGACATAAATATATGTCGAAACGTCGGCAAAAAGGACTAGTTTTAATCATTGGACCTCAAACCTCAAAAAAAAAGAATTACATCATATAAATATTGGGTCAAGAAAACAAATCATGATATATATATATATATATAATATATATATATATATATAATATATATCAATATATAATAATAACAATTATATAAAAATATAATATATAACATATATATATATATATATATATATATATATATATATATTGTTAAATAACGCCCCATATTTGGCTTGTATCTTTTTCTTACACAATTTCTCCAGTTTCCGGAATTCCTTCTCTTCATTAAAACTATAAAGTCTATCACCGATATTACTAGTCGACATGTTTCGAATGTACCACATTCATCATCAGGACAATAATGAGAATAATAGTAGGATTGTTGTCTCATTGTCTCAGATTGTAGAATCTGCTCCTAAATATATATATATATATATAACAGATTCATAATATATTGACCGTTTGATAGAATAGGTGTGTTATTTAATCGGGATTCGGTCAATTTTCTAGGCTTCAAAATCAAACTCTCGTTGCCGACGTTTCGTTTTTCATAGGCCTGTAAACAAAGGATTATATAGACATCACATATTAACATATCCAACATATAAACAATATGAAAATGGATTGTTACAATTTATGAATATTATTAGCAGAAGTATTTCAGAGATAAATAAAACAATATAACTTACAGAAGTAAGAATTTTTTGACTAAGAAAATGAAATTTACATTATTTAAAGAAACAACAATCTTAACCTGACTAGAGTTTTATAATATTTTTGTAATATTCATAAGTTGTAACAATCCATTTTCAAATTGTTTATATGATGGATGTTGATATCATTTTTTACTATCTTTTGTTTTTTGGTCTATGTAAAAGTTTTTAAAATAAAACCGAAACGTCGGCAACTAGAGTTTGATTTTGAAGCCTAGAAAATTGACCGAATCCCGATTAAATAACACACCTACTCGTATTCTATCAAATGGTCGATATATTGTTGAATCTGTTATATATATAGTTAGGAGCAGATTCTAAATTTAAACTACATTAAACAAATACGTATTTAAAATTATAAGTTAACGTAAAATTGTATTTATATAACAAATATAATACGTATGAATACGTGACACTGAACTGAAATAAACAAGCAAGGTAACCAAAAAATGTCACCAAGTCACTGGTGACTTTTTGGTTGTCTGGACCTCAAGAACTGGCCGAGTTCCGAAAAACTTTAGTTTTGTATATATATATATATATTTCTGACTCGGTCAGTAAAGAAAACAAGGTAAAGGTTTGTTTGATTACTCTAAAGAGGCAGCAATAACTAATTTAAAGTTATTTTTCCCTGGGTTTTTCCCAGGGAAAGTCTCCACATACTTTCATTATGATTCATCTCCGTTGACTGCGACCCCAACAATCCACTAATGAACTAAATCAACTAAGAAAATCTTTAGTCTTTTAGTTAGTTTGTTATTTAGTTACGTTTTGTTTCTGGTGAAGGGCGTGATTCAAGCTTAATTTACGATTAATTACCGCTGTTATTAAATTGAAGGTTCTTTATGTTACCCCTGTTCTTAGGCACAATGCCTTCGGTTTTCAATAAACAATACCTCCCAAAATACTACAATTACTATGATTACAGGTAAATAATGAGCATCAGTGGGATATACTTAGTTTACATTGTTTTACGCATCGAATTATTTATACGATTACGCATAAATATTATATGTAATTATATTATATATAATTAATTTAATTAATTTAATTTAAAATTATATTTATAATTTTATAATATAATATAATATAATATAATATAATATAATATAATATTTATTATATTTATTAATTTAAAATTATATATAATTTTAATGTAATAAATATTATATATATTACGCATCCAGATCGGGTGCATATTTGTGTTGATTTGTACATCTATAAGAGTACCTCTAAAAACAACAGCAAAATAACTCTTCCTCCCGTTTGTGTCAGATAAACGATAGACTACTGTATTTGGCTCCCAGATTACCTGACCTAAAATGGAAATGTTAATTAACTTGCGACGTTATTTTATCTTTTACTTTAATATTTATATCTCTTTACCTTTTAATCGGGCGTGTGTATAGCTCTCTGTTGACTTTCTACGGTCTTTGCATCGAAGTGCTTTGTCTTTCACTCTATTTTCCTGAAGAAAGTTGGAACCAAAAATGTAAGACTGTAAGGTTAGTGGTTCCTTATTTGTGTATATACACTCTTTTTTAACTATATATATATATATATAGAAAATTGTCACAATAACACGTGATATAAATATTCAGGTAACTCACCACAAATTAGAGAAGATAGTCGCTCTAAGGCCTTTCGTTTTCACGTCGTCAGAGAGCAAGTGAATACAAGTTGTAAACAGGTTATGAATTTTGATTTAAAGAAGGAGTAAGATTGGCATCATTGTCAATGATGCCAATCTTACTCCTTCTTTAAATCAAAATTCATACCTGTTTACAACTTGTATTCACTTGCTCTCTGACGACGTGAAAACGAAAGGCCTTAGAGCGACTATCTTCTCTAATTTGTGGTGAGTTACCTGAATATATATATATATATATATATATATATATATATATATATATATATATATATATATATATATATATGACCAAACCACAATAAGGAATGAAAACAAGACTAGATCTTCCAACCGTAACAAGCAGTCTTTATATATATATATAATACGGTTTTCTTGACCACAAAATTACTAACAAACAGTTTTTCTTCTTCTTGGAATTTTGTCAGGGTTAATATACGGAATCATCTTTTTGCCAACGTTTCGTATTTATTTTAAGACATCCTCAGGGCTATAAATCAAGGCTAGCTTCTGTTAACGGTTATGTTGGTACGGTAACAGAAGCTAGCCTTGATTTATATCCCTGAAGATGTCTTAAAATAAAGACGAAACGTTGGCAAAAAAGTGATTCCGTATATAAACCCTGACGAAATTCCAAGAAGAAGAAAAAGTGTTTATATATATATATATAATATATATATATATATATATATATATATATATACTATATATATATATGAGTACCGCCTGTCTTCCTGCGGGACTCTTCGCTCTTCGCACCTCCTGATGACGACGATGGTCGAAATATCGATGTGAGTTATGTCTGTGTCTTTCTGTGTGTTTCCTTCGTTTTTGAATTTATTTATTTTAAAAAAGTCCGCAGGACCGTTTCGCTTTAATTGTATATATATATATATATTTATATATATTTAATATATATATATATATATAATAACTATAAATTTTAATGATACCTGTTTAAAATAGGATCTGCTGCTATTTATACCAGTATATAATATATATATATAATATATATATATTATATATATATATAAAATAGAATTTAAAAAGAACACATAGAAAGGAAACTACTGAACTCACTACTATATTTCGATGTCCTCGTCTTCAGGAAAAGAAGTGAATCGCTCCAAAGGCTGATAACGACTGACTTGGCGTTCGAACTGAATCACTCAAACAGTGCAGCCAACTTTCGGAGGAAAGGTAGACAGGGAATATAAAGAGATAAAAGCAAAATAAAAATTAAAAAATGAAAACATTTAACTAAAATAAAATTAAAAGCTGATAACAACTTTTTAAAAAAAAAAAAAAAAATCAACGATTGAGGTTAAGCCCAGGAGCCGATCTACCGCCCAGAAGACTAATAAGTGCTTCTTCTGAAGCTCTCAGAGTAACTTTCGAATTAGTCTGATCAATCTGCCTCAGGACCTGTACACGGAAACAGTCATTAAAACTGAGTCCGTGAGAACTGGCATGAGTAGCAACGGGAAGGTCACTGCGTTTGCCAAGGGATGACCATATATATTAATATATATTAATTGGGAACCGACATGTTTCGACTGGCTTCCAGTCATCTTCAGTGTGATTAATTAAAAAAAAAAAATTATTAGTCTTTAGAGTTGGTATTAAGACACAATTATAATATATAATATAAGACACAACTATTCAGAAACCTTGAAAAACTGGTGAAGAAAATGACATCAGTGAAATACGGTCAGTTGTTCAACGAAATATGCTTAAATGAAGGACTGCTTCCAAATTTTACAAATATATATATATATATATATATATATATATATATATATATATCATGCTGTTTGTTTCTTGACCACTCTTTATCCACAGGTTTTGAGATTTTTTTGAGGGTTTTGGTCTGGATATTAAAGAACGCTTCTTCACCAACGTTTCGACATATATTTATATCCTCCTCAGGGCTGAAACATAAATACATTGAGCACAATTATTACGACTACATTAGTTCTATTGTTTGCTAATATGTAACAAAAAAGATAAACTATAGATTTACGTATTCCAGTCTGGTTATGTATTATATTGATAAGAATTTTCACATTAAATTTATTTACACAGCAATAACATATCAAAAATGCAACCTCCAGGACAATGTGGAGCAATAGCAACTGTCCTTTATTTATATAACATGTAGAGAAGTTTATACAAATAAAAAAAACCAAGGATACACAACAGGCTTCCCAGGTAAACAAATTTAAATCTTTGGAAATTCTTATCAATATAATACAAAACCAGACTGGAATACGTAAATCCATAGTTTATCTTTTTTGTTACATATTAGCAAACAATATAACTAGGTAATATAGTCGTAATAATTATGATCAATGTATTTATGTTTTAGCCCTGAGGAGGACATAAATATATGTCGAAACGTTGGCGAAGAAGTGTTTTTTAATATCCAGACCAAAACCCTCAAAAAAATCTCAAAACCTGTATATATATATAAAGATTTCACATAAACACGTGAAATAACAATCAATGATCAAACCACAATAAGAAATGGGAAAACAAGACTAAGATCTTTCAACCGTAATAAGCGGTCTTCGTCAGAGTCAAAAACCCAACTTAATTTATATATATATATAATTAATAATGAACAATAACTCTTGATATAATATATGAATTAAATACCACAAAAAATATATCATACATCAATTTAATGTGGTATTTAATATATATATATATATAGAAAAAATGAAATACGACGTAGAAGGACTGATTTTGTAAAAAAAACCACGCGTTTCAAATGTGTAATTACAAGAAAGTGATATCATTCTGAGCTGATCTATCTTCATACTACGTCTGCTTTCTTTTGTCGCGTTTATATCTCACTCAAGTCATGACGACCCAAATGCTATTTTTTCTTAAAGTAATGGTGATAGAACTGTTATCACCTTTTTATCTTGAGGAATTTAATTCTAGCTTAATAGAAAACTACTCATCAGCCGAAATGCTTGTTTGATTCTGTCAACACTGCCTCAGGAATCGAAGAAAATGAATTTATTGAGAAATAATACATTAATGTTTGAATTAAAGAATATTTTTAATTTTACCTGACTAAAAGAGTTTGTTTTACAAAAAAATCTAATCAAAATGGTCTAATGTTTTATGTCAATATATTATGTTTAACAGTGAATTAAACAATTTAAAAAAGTGGAAAGAGCGGAATATGAATTTAAAATATGTACGAGGCAACATCTACCCATCATTTTCTTAAACGCAAAAATATCAAGTGTTTCTGTTAAAATTTATTCATAACATTGAGAAAAATTAGGTTGTTGATAATACAATTAGAGTATTTTTTATATATAACGGATATCTGATTGTAGGGTAAAAAGCTAATGAAATGGTCTTCATATATAAAAATTTAATTGTATAAAAAACGCATTTCGAACACGTAGTGTTCTTCATCAGGCTTTAACTAAGGGTGAGTGTCTGTGGTACAGACACAGCCACTATGTGAGTGACTGTGGTGTCAGTTGTACCACAGACACTCACCCTTAGTGAATGCCTGAGGAAGAACACTACGTGTTCGAAATGCGTTGTTTATAATATGAAATTTTTACGTGTGGAGACCATTTCATTAGTTTTTTTTACCCTACAATGAGTAAATACCACATAATAACTGATTACACTATGTTAGAATTAACGGATATCTATAAGTAGTTGTTTTGTAAAGTTATGAAAAAATTTTGGTTAAATTAGCACTTTAAAAAAAGTGTATAGTTATTTTTGTAAATGGAGGAGGAATCAACATTTGTTACATGATGACAGAAGTAAGAGGAGTGAGAGATAGGCATTACGTGTTCAACTTGTGCAGGAGTTTCACTTTTAAAATGGCCGTGAAGCACTATGTGGACTGTATTCAAGTAACGGCTGTAAAAGAGATTGTAACGTTATGTATGCCATTAGTACAATTATATCAGACATGCAGACCTAACCGGTTTGATAACAATAAAGAATTTGGTAGGTCTTTGTGTAAAAATACTGCTACACGTGTTTCAACACGTCTGAATTGTGGAGTAACTGCATTGAGTTTTAGATGAATTCCAAACAAGTATGAATAAAATTCATGAAAAAAAGAATATAAAAGTTTTATATTCTATATATAATTTTATAAGAATTGACAACAGTTAAGTTCTGTCATTAACCTAAAATTTCTATTGTAATTTCTAAATTGTAACTAATTGCGCTTTTTATGTATGTTTGATTTTTAATGATTGAATTGTTTCCTATATTTCCTCTGTTTTTGTAGGTCTATGAAAAATTTTTAAAATAAAAACCGAAACGTTGACAATGAGAGTTTAATTTGAACCTGAAGAACTGACCGAATCCCGATAAACTTTAGTTTTGTTTCTATTCTACGGTCGATACTTTTATCAATATTTATAAGTTTATAATTATATTTAATTATAAACTTGTATATAATATATAAAAATTTATCCAACACTTTATGGTTATAGAATAAATTTAGAAAGCATAATGTTTAGAATAATTATGATTTAAATTTCAGTTTTAAATGTCAACAAGAGATTCAAGGTCAATCAAATGAAGTATTAAAGATATTTCGTTACGTTGTTGGTTAAAAAACAGAAATTAATAAAAAATTTACTTTAGGGATATTCGAATGATTTACAGGTCAATGCCAAAAAGGAAAAAAATATTTGCATTATTTTTTAATTTCTAAGGTTTTTAAGTTTTTAATTTTTAATTTCCAAGAAAATTCAAATTTACTAAATTTCCTCCCATAGGTCACCGGTGATGGTGGGTGGGAGGGGGGGGGGCTATAACAATAGATAATATATAGATAATGTAGCTATAGATAATTTTGCGTTTTCTTTATGAAATTTTCTCTATGGAAAAAAATAGCTCAAAGGAATTAAATTTGTATTATGTTTAAACATCTAGCTGATGCCTTAACTCATTGGCCTTAAATCTAAATGTTTTCAGTATCAGCCTTTTATAGTGTATAATTAAATTTAATTGCCTGCCTGGTTTAGAAAGCATCGTGTACTTTCCCATCAAGCCCTGTAGTTTAACACTGTATACAATTTTAGATAAGTAGATTAAAAATTTCTATAAATTTCTTAACAATACCCAATTAAACACGTTTACATATAAATTGTAAACCATAATACACAATGTTTTATACAATTTTACACAAAACACTCACTGTTACAAAATACCAGTGTTAGTATAACAGAGACTGATGGTAAGTCAGCAAAAAAGGTAGGATTAAATAGTAGGATTCTCCTATTATTCTCATTATTGTCCTGATGATGAATGTGGTACATTCGAAACATGTCGACTAGCAATATTGGTGATAAGCTTTATAGTTTTAATGAAGAGACGAGGAAGGAATTCCGGAAATGGAGAAATTGTGTAAGAAAAGATACAAGCAAATATGGGACGTTATTTAACAATATATGTTTAAATGAAGGACTTCTTCTAAGTTTTAATTAATATATATTATATATATATATATATAATATATATATTTATATATTATATATATGTCGTCAAAAAATCAAACTCTCGTTGCCGACGTATCGGTAATGATTTTATTTTAAAATTATTTTTCATAGACCTGCAAACAAAGGATAATACAGACATCAAATATCAACATATCCAACATATAAACAATATGAAAATGGATTGTTACAATTTATGAATATTACAATCGGAAGTATTTCAGAGATACAATATAACTTACAAAAGTAAGAATGTTTTGACTAAGAAAATGAAATTCATCGTTTAAAGAAACAACAATCTTAACCAGACAAAACATTTATAACCGGACTAGACTTTTATAATATTTTTTGTAATATTCATAAGTTGTAACAATCCATTTTCAAATTGTTTATATGATGGATATTGATATCATTTCTTACTATCCTTTGTTTTTTGGTCTATTATAAAAGGTTTTAAAATAAAACCGAAATGTCGGCTACTAGAGTTTGATTTTTTATGCTAGAAAATTGACCGAATCCCGATTAAATAACACACCTATTCTATCAAACGGTCAATATATTATTGAATCTGTTATATATATAGGAGCAGATTCTAAATTTGACTACTGTTTGCTGAGGTTTTCTAGTCTTCAAACTAATTTACGGTAATCATAGATATGTTCAAAAGAAATTCAGGGAGAGACCTGAAGATCTACAGTGTCGAAAAATGAGCACTATTAAAAGAAATACTATAAATACAGTCAAAAATTACGTATTTAAAAATATAAGTTAACGTAAAATTGTTTTTATATAAAAAGATAAATTTATTTTGTTTCTACTTCAAGTCGATACTTTTATCAATAATTATATATATAGCATCATCAAGAAAACGATCTAAAAAGTCAAGCAGACGTTTCAGAGTAAATATATATAAACATAACTTAATAGTAAACATGTGAAATAAAATTAAAGGTGTAAACAACAGTAAGAAAATCAGAAAAATAACTACGAACTTTCAACTAAAACAAGTAACGTTTTTCAAAGTGAGTAATTTGTCCGATTAATTAATTAATCTGCCTTTTAATTATATTTACGTTACAGATGAAATGTTTATAAACAAAATTGATAAATTAATAAATATAATTTTCATTATTTTTCAAAGCAAAATAGATAAAAATTAAAAAATAAACTATATTAAAATATACATTATTTGGGTTATTAATATAATGTTCGTGTTATAACACATAATTGGAAATAAAAATAAGGGAACGATACTTTTTGTTTGGCGTTTATATTTCGACTTCTAAGGATGTAAGATTCGGCTGGGTCAAAAGTTCAGTTAATTATTAAAACTCCTTGAATGAGTGCATGGAGTAGTACAATGATGTATTTAAAAGGAATATAGGTCATTCTTTTGTGTCTCTGAAAACTGGAAAAATATGTTGATTTGAATTAAACAATACCAAGCCTGAGGGGGAAAAAAAAGAAAGAATTTTAATTTTATTGGAAGCTTTGAGATAAAAAAAAAAAAGAGAAAAAAGTGAAAACAAAGGGAAGGTTAGAAAAAAAAGGAGGTGGTTTTAGTTAAAGGGAGTGAGAGGTACTGCATTGGTGAGGGGTTGGCAACACTGGCACCCCCTCCCTCTGATATGGAATGGCGCAAGCTGGCAGTGCAGTGGTTTCGGCCATACTGGCAAGGTGGAGATTTTGTTCGTCATATCCACGTCATGGTTTCGTATACTATGCATATTTCTGATATCCTTTTCTAACCAAAAAAAAATCCTTAAGGATCCCTCAAACTCTTTCATCGAACTTCAAGTTATATCCTACAACTCCTTCAGGACTGCTTATTCTAAGGTAAATTTTATTCTATATATAATAATAATAATAATAATCAAATTAAAAAGGTAATTCTGGTTTAGCCAAATTTACGTACACACATCCCAATTCATTACTAGAAGATTATATATTCATCATGGCAAAGCATGCTGATGCCAGTTAAAGCACGTCCTTTAAAAAAAAAACATTTTTTTGTACTAAATTGAACTATAATCTATTTAAACATGATCACAGTGTACTCAAAAGAGACCTGTAGTCTCCCTTAGCTTGAACTCAATATTATAAATATACATGATGAATCAAACGTATGAAATTTTAAAATGGAAAACACATCTTTCTTCAGGCAACAATATCATCAGAGAAACATTCATAATTTTTTAGACTCTTACAGTAATATTTAAAGTCAAAAGATCTTACTACTATTTCTAAATTTCATATTTTATTGTGTCATTTACGTAAACCCCTTAATGTATAAGCATGTTTGCTGTATGACGACAGGTCATACATTACATAGACAGTACATACATTTGCTGTATATACATAGTAACGTCTAAAGCATAGTTCATATTGAGATTGTAGTCATTCAACAAACACAACTGGTCCTCGTCGAAGTTACATTCAAACAAAAAAGCGAAAGATCTTAGCCCCACAGATATATAAGGCACAAGTGTCACAAAAACACGTGTCATTCCATAACAAAGGTAGTGAAAGAAAAGAAAATGTTAAGTGCTTGGGTTCCTAAAGCTTTTAACTCTAAGTTAAAAGTTCTTTAGAACTATATAACAATGGTAAATTTTAATGAAGCCTTCCATCTTTTACTTCCTTTGATATAATATATATGAAGAAGAATGATCCTGTTCGGTAAACTCGAATGGAATTGCCAGGCCTCCATAAATACTCCCTGCGGGATACATCACCTCCTGATGACAACGATTGTCGAAATAATAAAGTGAACTATGTCTGTGTTTTTCTTTCTATTGCTTTCATTATAATATATATATATATATATATATATATTTCACATAAACAAGTGAAATAACAATGATCAAACCACAATATTAAATGGGAAAACAAGACTAAGATCCTTCAACTGTAACAAACGGTCTTCGTCAGAGTCAAGGGTTTTTTGTGGTTTGAACATTGATATATGTATAAAAAGCTTTTACATAAACACGTGAAATAACAATCAATGATCAAACCACAATAAGAAATGGGAAAACAAGACTAAGATCTTTCAACCGTAACAAGCGGTCTTCGTCAAAGTTGGGTTTTTGACTCTGACGAAGACCGCTTGTTACGGTTGAAAGATCTTAGTCTTGTTTTCCCATTTCTTATTGTGGTTTGATCATTGATATATGTATATATAAATTGGGTTACTTGCCGTTGCGTCTACAACGTGCTTGGTCTCCCTTTCTCTTTTCTCCTGAAGACGGATTACCCGAAAATTTGAGTCTGTAAGTGTGTTTCCTTACTCTGTGTGTTACTCTTCTTGAATTTTGAACTCGTATAAATATACATATCAATGATCAAACCACAATAAGAAATGGGAAAACAAGACTAAGATATACATATATATATATATATATATATATATATATTGTAGGGTAAAAAGCTAATGAAATGGCCTCGACATCTAAAAATTTAATGGTGTAAACAACGAGTGTTCTTCTTCAGGCATTAACTAAGGGTGAGTGTCTGTTCCTCAACCTTAGTTAATGTCTGAGGAAGAACACTACGTGTTCGAAACAATTTGTTTATAACATTAAATTTTTATATATGGAGGCCATTTCATTAGCTTTTTACCCTACAATGGGTAAATACCAAATAATAACTGATTGCACTACTTTAGAATATATATATATATATATATATAAAAAGATTTCACATAAACACGTGAAACAAAATCAATGATTAAACCACAATAAGAATGGGAAAACAAGACTAAGATCTTTCAACCGTAACAAGCGGTCTTCGTCAGAGTCAAAAACCCAACTAGTTTTTGGATCTGAGACCGCTTGTTTTTGAAAGATCTTATTTGTGTTTCATCATATGATATATATATATATATATATATATATGTATATATATACAATTAATGTTTTTTGCCAATTTCTCTTCTAGTTGGTCTCAGGTACTCAAAGTTTTAGATATATGTATATATATACAGGATTTCACATAAACACATGAAATAACAATCAGTTGGGTTTTTGACTCTGACGAAGACCGCTTGTTTCTGCTGAAAGATCTTAATTTTTTTTCCCATTTCATACTGTGCTTGATCATTGATATATATATATATATATATTTAGTGACTGGAGTAAAATTATTAATTAATTCAGACCAAAGCAAGGGCTTTGTCAGAAGTATAAACTCTTACTGATTGTATATTTGATTTATTTCCATTTATTCCTTGTGTTATGACTTCTGTTCTTGTTCTGTGAGTTTTCATAATGCTGCTGTAAATTGGTATGATGGTCCGTAGAAAACTACGGTATACTTCACGGTTCTTGCAGTTCTACCAATGGTAGCGGTTACGCTACTGTCCAGAATCTTTAATGGATCAAATTGATATTTTACATAAAAATGGTCCTCATAGCGTTTGTAGATGTGCTGTATAGTTTGGGAGCAATTATGCATGATGGGAAAGTAACTTTTCTTGCCAAAAACCTGTTTTCAGATATTTTTTTTTTCCTCCCTCAACTACAAATTCTAGAGTATTGAAATTTTGGCATTGTCTTTGGAGCTACAAAAAACAATAAACAAAAAATATCCTCAGATTTCTAAAAGAACAGGAAATATTTTTTCGTTCCTGTTGTTTAATAATATAAAGTGTAATATTTTGACTTATAAATCAATCTGAAAGCTTATGAAAGCAATATAGAACTAAGGGATTACTATTCCAAGGAAGATGTTTACGAAAGATGTTGTAACAAGTTATTGGTAGTTAGTGAATTATTGGTACCTATTGATAGCTCTATAAATTGTTAGTTTTGTTGCACAGAAGGGGCATTTAAGAATTCTTAGTAGAACTTTCGATTGTAAGGATTATAACTTCTGTGAAATATTACAGTATATTTCTTCTCATACTGTCTTTTTCCAAGAACAAGACACTGTCCTGTTTCTTTTTAGATCAAAAATACGTACTTGGACTTATTTTCGGGGTAGGGCTTCAAGTACAATAAGTAGGTACTAGGTAATAATCAGATTTACAAAACTGAAATTCACAAACGTTGTACCTGCCCCGTCACTGTATGTAGACTGTCGCAATATATTGCATTTTGAAGATAAATTCAACTTTATAATAAGTAGTGCATTCCTTGAAAAGAACTGTAGAGATAAACAAGGAATTTCTTGAAATGTTTTGTTCCAAACAATGCTATGAATCATTAGGGCAGCTAGAGATACCTACTAAATTCAACAAAATTTTTTTAAATAATTATATTATTCATATTATTTTAACTAGGGCTTATTTCAGAGAAAGGCTTATAGGGTTTATTTTCGGAGGATGTCTTATTTTCAGAAAAAGACGGTAGCTCCATGCCATAAGTCAAAATAGGAATGAAGAGTTTTGTAAGGTGTTAATTTGTTGTCAATTGGTAATTTTGTAATACAACATATAATGTTCAAGTTCGTAACGTTAATTTAGTAGTATCCTTTTCCATTCTCATGGGGAGCCCAAGTAAAACATTTGTCGAGGTGCATTCCTATGTATTTGGTGTATATCATATGAATATAAAATATTCAATTACTGTTGAGATACGCAGAGATAAAATGATGACTTGTGAAATATCAAGTATTCATAAAATTATGCTTCATTCAATTTGAAATACTAGAAAATAAATTTCGTAACTCAATAAACTATAAATAGTTCATATTAAAACATTTTCACCAGAGCAGTAGGTTTGTTTAAGCAGATACATTGGGGTATTATATGCTTGCCTCTAGATAGGTAGATCTGAGGTTCGATACCTACTCCGGTCCTCGATTTATTCATGATGGAAATGAACAAAATTCTGAGCACATCGGCTCTCAGAGAGCGCTTTAAGCCATCGGTCCCAATGTCAAGTGCTCTTTAAAGATCCCGACTCTAAACAAACATGAGTTGGTCAAAATTTAGAACACCCAAAGTCGAATGTTCATTATATGGTATCACAAAAAACCAATCATCGTGAAAGCGATTTCAATTAATTTATTTTTTTATAATAAATTTGTAGAAATTTTATTTTTTTTATCGGTCGTCGTGTGGTATCACAAAGGACCAATCGTTGTCCCATATGTGTTCACCGTCGCAGGGCCATTGCAGCCTAACCTAATTTGACATATACTGGCTTGAGATGATTGCTTTGCGTCATCACTGAGTGATGACGTGTCCAAAAAGGCTTTATCTTCCTCATTGAAAACTGACGGTCATGTTTAAGATACAAACCTCCAATCTTCAGTACTAAAGTCAAACACGTTTCCTGCCAGAACAAACATGACTCCTGTTAGTCAAGGGTATGAACAAGCTAAGCTAATGCAACCAGTCACCAATGCGCACGAAGGACGGTGAAAACACGTTTTTAAAACGTCGTAAAAAAATCTATCACATTGCCTAGAATGGAACCTCTAATCTTCACCTCTAAAGGCAATCTCTCTACTTCTTAGAAACTCCTGATCCCACGAGGTAGAACTCTAACATTTCATCCATACATCATAGAAACCGTAGCATTTGTTACACTCATCCTAGTTAAGGTTCACGATTCAAGGTTGAATGAACATAAGGAGTTCTAATTATTCCTTCTATTTGTTTATTAGTCTGCGAATATTTAACAAGTTTAATTATGAATGCTTAAGCTTGCGTGCACAAAATGGACGATAAACGATCCATTAATAATTAACCGTGGGAATGTCTACAGCAGGAATAAAGTAAAGCTAGCTTCCATCGTCCTTAAACTAGGTGAGTCATTATTACCTTTATCTAAGCTGAAAATCATGTAGTCCAAAGCTCTTCCTTGATAATACACATCCTTTAAGGAAGTATTTCCTTTGAAAGGCAGTGTTTAATAAATCAAACGAATATGCCAGTTACACCTACCATGTTGATAATATATTGTTCAATAGTTGTACAGTCAGTAACAATGCTTGTTTATCTATGTTAGAATAGTATTCGTATAGTATGTGAAGATTTTCATTATTTACCTGAAAATGGTTTGAAGTTGTGTTTGCATTTGGAGTAAAAGAGTATTAATGGGAGACCTGACTTGTTCGAGGAACAGGAACTGTTAGTATTGAGTAATGGCTGATTTTATAAAACGGAGGAAATTCATGATGGAGAAATTCAATCGACAGTTTGGACTTATAACACGAAACACATTGCACTTCTTGATACACTTCCTATTCTTAGAGACACCTCTGGCAAACCTTCTCCTTCCATGACTCTCTTGCATATTACATGACATCATATCTTGCATACATCATCTTATGGCACACGTGGAATACCTCATGGCAATCCTTGCATACCTTCATGCTCTTTGCATATTACATGCATCATATTGTGTATTTGACATATCTATGCACACTGGAACACCTCATTGTGTATTTGCATATATTCACAGCAACTCTATTTGACATATCTACATGCACACATTGTGTATTTGACATATCTCACAGCACACCTCATTGTGTATTTGACAATATTTCTCACAGCAACCTCATTGTGTATTTGACATATCTCACAGCACACCTCATTGTGTATTTGACATATCTCACAGCACACCTCATTGTGTATTTGACATATCTCACAGCACACCTCATTATGTATTTGACATATCTCACAGCACACATTGTGTATTTGACATATCTCACAGCATACCTCATTGTGTATTTGACATATCTCACAGCACACCTCATTGTGTATTTGACATATCTCACAGCACACCTCATTGTGTATTTGACATATCTCACAGCACACCTCATTGTGTATTTGACATATCCCACAGCACACCTCATTGTGTATTTGACATATCTCACAGCACACCTCATTGTGTATTTGACATATCTCACAGCACACCTCATTGTGTATTTGACATATCTCACAGCACACCTCATTATGTATTTGACATATCTCACAGCACACCTCATTGTGTATTTGACATATCCCACAGCACACAAAATTGTGTATTTGACATATCTCACAGCACACCTCATTGTGTATTTGACATATCTCACAGCACACCTCATTGTGTATTTGACATATCCCACAGCACACAAAATTGTGTATTTGACATATCTCACAGCACACCTCATTATGTATTTGACATATGAGTATCTCACAGCATACCTCATTGTGTATTTGACATATCTCACAGCACACCTCATTGTGTATTTGACATATCTCACAGCACACCTCATTATGTATTTGACATATGAGTATCTCACAGCATACCTCATTGTGTATTTGACATATCTCACAGCACACCTCATTGTGTATTTGACATATCTCACAGCACACCTCATTGTGTATTTGACATATCTCACAGCACACCTCATTGTGTATTTGACATATCTCACAGCACACCTCATTGTGTATTTGACATATCTCACAGCACACCTCATTGTGTATTTGACATATCCCACAGCACACAAAATTGTGTATTTGACATATCTCACAGCAACACTCTATTATAGTATTTGACATATAGTACTTCTCACAAGCATACCTTCATTGTGTATTTACATATCTCACGTCGAACAACTCTTATAGCTATTTGCCTAAGCACACCAATCAGCATCTCATTAAGTCTACGATCACTTTTAAACAACTATTTTATATTAACACCTAAACTATAACTCGGTCATCTGAAACATACTTTAAGCTTTGTTGCCCCTTAGTGCACAAACCTGCGTTTCATTTAGTCACGGCATCAATTTTAAACCACTGATTTGATTATTATATTAACACTATCACCTATAACTGTTCAATGAACAACTTTAAATAGAACCGTTTGTTTGGCCCCAATGTAGTTGATCAAATTAGCGATTTCATTTAGTTAGACAATTTTAATTGACCACAGATTCTGATATTATTTAAACAACTACAATATAAACTCCATACTAGACCCAACAAGTTTATCAAGTTTCAAGATTCTCCCTTTCTAATACTGTCTTCATTTCTTCAAGGGATGCAAAATTCAACCCTTAGTTTGAATAATCGGATTAAATACAAGAAATCTGTTCAAAACATAACTTTGACAATAAACTTAGCTAACAAACCTACTTAGGCAGACTTCTGGCGAGCAGTAACCATCTTCTATTCCAACTTCCACCAGGTATTAACAATTATTTTATTTACTGCTGAAATAAATTTTACTTCCCTTGAAAAAAATATTTGTATTCGTTATATGTTTAATGAAATGTTATACTAATTATTTACTTAATACTTAAGTTAGACCTGCATATGGTGCGACTTAATAAGAACGCCTGCCTATCTTTACGCAAGCCTGTACTCTGCTCTCTACAGAGCAGTGCACAATAAAATGTAATAGTGATTCCATAAATTATATAATTGAATTATAATATATATAATATTATTTAAATACATTATTATTAAATATATAAAATTATATTATTAAATGTTGTTATATTACATAGATTATATACATTATTATTGTGATTGGTATTGCTAAACCTTCCTCTCCCACAATGTATACATGAAATTATTCGATAAATGATTGTTTGTATATATTGGTGATGTATTACTTCTGTTTCGCATGTGAATTTACAAAAATGACTTTCCGTTAACATTTTTTAATCTATTAGTGACAACAATCGAATTCACAATGTGAGAAGAGTGAATTCCAAGTTAAATTCAATTCTTCTTCTTAAAGCGGTCAATATACTTATTTAGGTCCATTTTTATTTTAGTTATAACAGAAATTTTAAATAATCAATTATTAGAGATATTTTTTCAGGGTGTTAGAATTTTGCTAAAGACTATTAAACTCCTTATTGATGAAATTAACAATATTATTTCTATTTATCACTGATTACAATACCACCTCCTCTCTATGATTTAGATGTTGATATATATATTGATATATATTGTAGTTGATATATATATTGTAAACAGGAAAACGATCCAAAAGGACCAGAAATGTTTCACTATGAATCACAAACACAGAACTAAAGAACAAGCATACTTACTGTCTCCTTACTGAGACAGTAACTCTGTTTGTTCCTTAGTTCTGTGTTTGTGATTCATCGTGAAACATATATATATATATATATAATAATTAAATGAAACGGTCCAACGGACTTTTTAATAAAAACCAATTAAAAAAGATAGCACACGGATAGACACAGGAATAACTAACTTCTATATTTCGACCATCGTCGTCATCAGGAGGCGAAGATTCCCGCAGGAAGGCAGAGCAGCGACTCAACGAGGCTATCTCCTCTCCTTCATTTTAAACTCTATATATATATATATATTGTGTTAAACTGAATTGCCTTAATCAAACATACCTTTCTTTTAATCAGTTTTTCATATTTTCTAGCTAATTTCAATTCGTCTATATTATTTATACTAATATATATATATTTATTGATAGAAGTATCGACCGTAGTATAGAAACAAAACTAAAGTTTATCGGGACTCGGTCAGTTCTTCAGGTTAAAATTAAACTCTCATTGCCTACGTTTCGGTTTTTATTTAAAACCTTAATGGAATACTTCGTTTTTCTGTTTCAAAATGTATACTTCTGTCTATGAAAAAGGTTTTAAATAAAAATCGAAACGTTGCCAATGAGATTCTAATTTGAACCTGAAGAACTGACCGAGTCCCGATAAACTTTAGTTTCGTATATATATATACACTTTTTCGTTGGAAATACAATCCGAAACGGACAAATATAGTGCAATGTAGCAAAAAACATAGAGAAATCAAAAACACACACCTTATCTCTCCTGAAGACGGTTCAAACCGATAATTAGAGACTCTAAGTGTGTGCTTTTGATTTCTCTATGTTTCTTTTGCTACATTGAACTATATATATATATAAAAGATTTCACATAAACACGTAAAATAACAATCAATGATCAAACCACAATATGAAATGGAGAAAAAAGAGTAAAATCTTGCAAACGTACAAGCGGTTTTCGGCAGAGTCAAAAACCCAACTCTGAAGAAGACCGCTTGTACGGTTGAAAATTGAGTTTTTTGACGTTTCAACCGTACGGTTGACATTTCATATTGTCCAATTGGGTTTTTGACTTTGAAGAAGACCGGTTGTTACGGTTGAAAGATCTTAGTCTCCCCCCCCCCCCCTTTTATATTGTGGGGTTTGATCATATATATATATAAAATAAATTCAAAACGAAGGAAACACACATAAAGACACAGACATAACTCACATCGAAATATCGATGTGAGTTATGTCTGTGTCTTTATGTGTGTTTCCTTCGTTTTGAATTTATTTTATTTAAAAAAGTCCGCTGGACCGTTTCTTTTAATTGTATATATATATTCACTGTTTCGTTATTGAGGGCTAGGTCAAATAAAAGAAAATAAACTCCTTTCTAGGCCGACGTTTCGATGTATTTGTACATCATCTTCAGGGCTAAAATTAGAGTAAGACTATAATACATTTATCAAAACAATCTCCAACTCACATAGATATATATATAATATATATATATATATTATATATATATATATATATATATTATATATTGAGAGTTGAGGTCTTAGGATTGAAACTACTTCTCTCGCCGAAGTTTCAACGTATATTTATGTCATCTTTAGGTTCGGAAATCTGTTTTTTTTTCACCAAATGTTTAATATGTGTTTCCAGCCCTCTGTTTTCATAATATTTAAGGCCACATTAGTGGTACGGAATAGAATATACACATCGTTATTACTCCTCATTGAGTCAATTCATTATATTTATATCATTCTAGAACCCAGTAGTAACTCTAAACTACTGTAGCACTAAAGGAATACCAACAACCTCACAATTAAAGATGAGCAAAAGTTACAAAACAGAGCTCAAATATTCTTGCTCTTGGGTTTCAGTATTTTTAAACTGTGTCTTCATATTATCAATGAATGTCAGATACTTCTTTAAGATCCCCACTCTGAGTACACTTCATTTGTACAAAATTTAGGACTCCCACGGTAGAATCTGTCTCCTTTGTGTGGTATCGCAAAAGACAAATGTTTGGCCTATGTGTGTTCCATTGTAGAGACTGCCACTGCAACCTTACCTAACCCAATTTCTGTAACTTTTTTTTTTTTTTTTAAATAAGATGTCCAAAAACATTTTTAAGAAATCTAGCATTATTTTGTTACGGAAATGACATATTTGAAGTGTATGTTTTGGATTAATGCGTTTATGGACAAATCAGTTACGAAAGATAAATTTAAAGAGTATGAAGTTCGTTAAGTAAAATCTATTTAAATTAAAGAAATATTTTGTCTGTATATTGCTTATAACTGACTCATTTCAAGTTATCTTTACATTTTAGACATTAGAGAAACCGAATCCACCCTTAGAAAAATTTGTCTGTTTGTTCCACAAATTTTATCACAAGCAAACTCAGCTTTTACAAGTCATAGGAAGCTGAATCTTTGACAGTAATTTTTTTATGTCTAACTTAAAAGTTAAGAATTGAATGGATTAAAAATTTAACGTACAAACGAATTTATGGACTTTTAAGCTGTGTTTTGTTAGATACACAAGTATATCAACTAACAAAAATTGATACAGTATCAGGCGTATAAAAAAGCAATATATTTTTAAAATTAATATATTTTCAGTCTTTAAAGTTCAAAACCTAAAGAAATAAGTTAGTTCTAAATAATGTACAGACAAGACAGGTATTTTTAGGTGTCTGATATTGTAGCAAGTAGGTATTGTTAGTTGATTTTAATTTCGTTTGCGTTTATCAAAATTTGCTTCTTTTAAAAAAATGAGTCCTACTTACTCGCATACTAAACAAGAAGTGTATACGTTGAATAAAATTAAGTTTAGGAAAAGTATTAAGTTTCCTGTATGAATAAATACCTGTTTTGATCGCTGTGCACCTTAGCTTTCCAGCCATTACACCAAAGATCAAATCAGGCTGACGATTTAACGTGTTGCCCTTTGTCACCTCCAAGTTTTGCCACCCAAAACTTGGGGTGTCCGAGGTGGATCTCGCGGAGGCGGGCACCACGATTCTACTTCGCGCATTAGACCAAGAATTAAATTAACTAATTCACGCAATAATAACATGAGTAAATACCACACTATAACAGATTACGCAATTAATGAATGAATGAAAATTAAATTTGATATCAGTATCTAAAGCTGCAAAACGTAAAAGAAACTCCAGTTGTAATGACAGTTATGGATTGTACTGATAATGATATTTTGTAGTATTCTATAATTTCTAATAATATTTTGAAATAAGACGTATCTGCTAGCGTTGTATAAAGCCGGACTTGCTAATTTGGGTTTGATTCAAGGCGGTTTTGATTGCAGAATCTTATCTGATAGACAAATCAATATCCTTTAAGATCTCAATAGGGCACCAACCTTGAGCTCTATGTGTCAGTCTCTTCAGCAATACTAAAACAACGCGCTCCTTCGCCAGTCCCATTCAAACCCACATCAACTGATCTATTCATCTATATCTGACCTGCTTTGAAAACCTTGTTTATCAAATAAACTTCCTTATCACTCACATTCTTGCGTTTTAAAAATAAACATAATCACATCATAAAACTATATTAACATATCTACTTTGAAGTGAATATTTCATTTATATATTATACGTCTGCACTAAGATATGACAAATATACACGTTTTTTTTTCAATATCAATTCTCATTTTAGGCCCAAAATAATTATATAATAATAATTTATATAATATATAATATTATTATTATTTAATAAATAAAAAACATATTTTTTTAGAAAGTTAAGATTGAAAAGAAATAAATTATTCGAAAAACTTATTGAGGAAAATATATTATGTTTTCATCACAGGGCATTTATTTTATACGTTTTCACCTCATGATGAACACTGCAAAATAAATTCCTAGCGTTGAAGACGTAATATATCTTTCTTACTATCATGAGTAAATAGCACACAATACCAACAGCTTGCATAACTCGTGAATATCTCAAATATATATATATATATATATATTAACAAATAGGAAAGACTCAGATTAAGTCACTACAGAAACTCACTTCGATATTTCGACATTCGTCGTCATCAGGAAGAAGAGTAGAAAGTACTGGCGTTGAGAAGCAAACCGCATCTGTATATATACATATATATATATATTAATTAATAAACGAAACACGATCCAAACTGGACCCAATACGAGTTCAAACGACTTTGAACTCATATATATATATATATATATATATATATATATATATATATATATATATATATATACTTAAAATAAACTGATACATATAGACTGAACATAATAAAGACTCACTTTTCAATATTTCGACCGCCATTACGGTCGAAATATTGAATAGTGAGTCTTTATTATGTTTCAGTCTGTCACAGTTTATTTTAAGTGTTATCTGTCCTGCCAGCCCGGATATACTCGTATGTATATATATATATATATATATATTATTATATATATATGTACTTTGAAAACTTTGAGAAACAGAAACTCAACTTAAAAGTTGAGTCAGAAACTTTGAGAAACTAGGACTCACATTCAATATTTCGACCCTTTTAACGGTCGTCCTCAATGGTATTATGTAATATTTTAATTTTTTTTAGTTGTATAATGACCAATTTTATAAGCTTTCACATTTAGTGTGATTCCAAAGGAGGCAAATGAGAGTCAAAATATTCAATAAAGTTAGAAATAGTGAGGATTGATTAATCTATTTTAAAGAGGATAAGCGGATAAGTATACTCCTCACCTTTGTAGGGAGAGCTATCTTGTGCCAAAGCGACTGTGTCCTACACCCACCCCGAGCCGTTAGACAACTGATTGACGTTTGTCGTAGGAGTCACTTTATCTTCGTAATGACAGATCGCATTCAATAGTGAACATTTATAGCGGTGTTATATCTCAGTGGACTGCTGAATATACATAATACAACTCGGCACTCCCACACGGCTATGACGCCAGCTTTAGTGCGTCATAATTATGCACGAGATATAATAATGCTGAAAATATACTTCTGTTCAAAATATATTTTTTGTAAGAAATATTATCCATATCATTTGACACTTCATTATGAATACCAATAAGAACCGATAGTTTATAGGATTTTGCCATTGTATGAGTATATTAGAAATGTCTCAATGAATTAAATTTTTTTTCTTATAATCCATTTATTTATTACATTCCATATAATATATTACTGATCAAACCACAGTATTAAATAGGAAAATATGACTAAGATCTTTCAGCCATAACAAGCGGTCTTCGTCAGATTCAAAAACCCAACTGAAACATCATGGTACAAGTTCAAAGGAATGCGAGGAAAAAATGGTACTTTAATTGGGTGAAAATTGATGGAAAGGACAATAGTCGAGGTTATTTACCCAAGGGATACTTGGGTAAAGAAAGGAATACAGCAAGAAGAAGTAAAAAACTATCAGCTAGCAGTTTACCAACTTTGATATTATATATATTTTATGCTGCATGGAATCAGAATTAGTTTACACTTGTTTACTAAAACATTCTATTCATAGATACATCCTATTGGATGTATACGAAATCAAATTAGTTGAATAGCACAGAAAATGTACTGCAGAATTTGACTGCAGGTTTGACTGAGGACAATTCTTATTACTTCTTTCCATTATTATTACCTACTTTCCAGTAGTATTACCTCTTCTACAGTTAATGTTGCTTATTAAAAGCAAATAACATCTTTTTATATAAATTTAATATTAACTACTCAACCACTGATTCTTCAGATATTCATTTGGTTATTGAGGATTTGGTCCAAGATTAATAACTTTTGATTACTGTAGGGTAAAAAGCTAAAGAAATGGTCTCCACATATACAAATTTAATGGTATAGACAACGCATTTCGAACACGTAGTGTTCTTCTTAAGCATTAACTAAAAAATACAATGACACCAGAGAGTTATCTATGGTACAAAGTAAATATGGTACCAAATGAAAAGAAAATAATATAAGGAAGAGAGTACGAACCTACGTACACTAAGGGTAGTGTCAGTGGTACAACTGACTGGGAATAGGATGGTCGTGGGTGAGGGTATGGGGTGTACGTCTGTTTTATATTAGAAAGCAGGTACATTTCTTTGTTTTTTTTTTCCCTAAAGGTTAGGCTGAGCCTTTACATTTGCTCTAGGACTAAGTGTAGGAAACATATTGAAAAAATAACACAGAGAACTGTAACGAAATACAAACAAATATAGGAATAAGGAGAAAATAGAACTTTTTTTTATTTTTTATATAAACAAATTAAGAAAACTTACTTCTGATTATATGTCAATTTTTCTTCGAGATTATTTTGGCATTCTTAAGGTTTATTGAAAGGGGCCAGGTTAACTCAGTGGTTAAGGTACTCGCTTCTGAGCTGGTAGTCCTGGGTTCGATCCCCACCTGGCCATCGATTTATTCACGCGGGAGGTGATTAAATCTCAGCGCGTAGCCCCTCAGAGAGAAAGTTAAGCCGTCGGTCCCCAGCCTGTACGATGTCAGGTACTCGTTAAAGATCCATACTCCAAATGTACTTGAGTTAGGCAAAATTTAGGACTCCCAAAGTAGAATCTGTAAAGTCGCCAATAAAAAAAAGGCCGGCAAACGTCCGACGTTATCAAGCGCTTGCGGATCGGTTTAAACAATGAAAAGAGTAAGGCTTAGTCAACGCGCTATCCACATCTCTTCTTTTTGTAAAATATTTTATCAGAAATGAATTGAATTGACATGGAAATTTGTTTTATCAACGATCACACGTGATATGTTAAGTCACCACCATCTAACAGACTAAAAATACAGTATCTCCTGTATGATACTGTAGTATACAGTATCTTTATTTCCTTTCTGTTATGATAGTGTTGACTGGCATATCACGTGTGATCATTGATAGAACAAATTCCTTGAAACTGTCGTATGAATTTCGATGAAACGTCGCCAAAGAATCAGAAGTTATTAATTTTGGACCTAATTCTCAATAGCCAAACTAGAATTTTTAGAAACTTAAGAACTACTATAATCTAGATTTCAAACCGTAGATTGCCAACTAAGATAATTGCCAACTGAGAAAGATGAAGACTAAGACCAATGAAAACTACTGGCAGTTCAATTTCAAAATTTTAATGTTTGTTGGCACATAATTATAATTAAATCATAGTTAATTAACTTCATAATGATATCGTTAAAATATAAGTGAAGGATAACGTTTATACTCGAAGTTGAAACTGAATATTATTAAACGTGATTGTAACATAGAAATTGTTCTCTTCCTTAAATTAATTCATTTTTTCAACAGTCAGGAAAACTGGTCATTTATGAATTCAGTTATGTTTTCTTTAATTATAGACAGTTTAATTTATTTCTGATTTCATAAGTTAAAACAGATGACGTTTAATTAAACATCGACCGTTCATTTTAGCTAATTATTGACAAAGTTGTATGCAATTTAAATTACTTCCTGTCGTTTGATGCAATTGTGGTTTTGGCAAATGTCCGGTTTAAAATAGGAGTTTAACCAATGCAAATGGAAGCTGTTGAGTTATATAATACGGTAAATTGTTTAGCAATTCATTGAGTTTGCTAGGTTTCCTACTGGGATTTTTCTAAATAAACGTTAAGTTTACCAATAGTGGTGTTCATAATTCTTCTATAAATCGTAAAGCTATTAATGACTTAATAAATACAGTTTCAAAACACAATAAATGACGATCAATAAACTGTATGTATTTAAAACAACAAACAACAGGAGACTAAAAACAGAAAAAGTTATTTTAATCAACATTTCAAACTGTAGATCGTCTTTAGAAAAAAAAAAACTAGACAATAAGTGACAGAAATATCTTTAAGTTAGAAAATATAAAAATGACTCATTTATATTGTTTTGATAAAAAATCATGACAAAAATAAGAGAAAAATAAAAAAC